>CANTUR010000941.1:0-92760 GCA_947683625.1 Mallotus nudiflorus
CATCTATAACGATTTGTCTTTGGGCCTAAAAACCCATGTGTAGGCCCATGGATTTGATAGAGTGGGCTTGCGCACTTGGGCTTCAAATGGACGTTCGTTGCGGCATCGGTTGACCCACGGGGCCCATAATATATCAAATCGAAGCTGACTCAGAGGGCTATAATGGGCCGCTACAAACTGCGTCTGTAGCGGGCCGTCCTCGGGCCCAAATTCCTTTGTTTTGGGGCCTGAAAACCACTATTTCGGCCCATGGATTTGATTGTGGGCTTGCACACTTGGGCTTCAAATGGACGTTCGTGGCGGCATCGGTTGACCCACGGGGCCCATAATATATCAGATCGAAGCTGACTCAGAGGTCTATAGTGCGGGCTCTAAAGCCCATCTATAGCGATTTGTCTTTGGGCCCAAAAACCCATGTTTAGGCCCATGGATTTGATAGAGTGGGCTTGGGCACTTGGGCTTCAAATGGACGTTCGTGGCGGCATCGGTTGACCCACGGGGCCCATAATATATCAAATCAAAGCTGACTCAGAGGGCTATAACGGGCCGCTACAAACTGTGTCTGTAGCGGGCCGTCTCGGGCCCAAATTCCTTTGTTTTGGGGCCCGAAAACCACTATTTTGGCCCATGGATTTGATTGTGGGCTTGCGCACTTGGGCTTCAAATGGACGTTCGTGGCGGCATCGGTTGACCCACGGGGCCCATAATATATCAGATCGAAGCTGACTCAGAGGTCTACAGTGCGGGCTCTAAAGCCCATCTATAGCGATTTGTCTTTGGGCCCAAAAACCCATGTTTAGGCCCATGGATTTGATAGAGTGGGCTTGGGCACTTGGGCTTCAAATGGATGTTCGTGGCGGCATCGGTTGACCCACGGGGCCCATAATATATCAGATCGAAGCTGACTCAGAGGGCTACAGTGCGGGCTCTAAAGCCCATCTATAGCGATTTGTCTTTGGGCCCAAAAACCCAAGTTTAGGCCCATGGATTTGATAGAGTGGGCTTGGGCACTTGGGCTTCAAATGGACGTTCGTGGTGGCATCGGTTGACCCACGGGGCCCATAATATATCAAATATAAGCTTACTCAGACGGCTATAGTGCGGGCTATAAAGCCCATCTATAACGATTTGTCTTTGGGCCTAAAAACCCATGTGTAGGCCCATGGATTTGATAGAGTGGGCTTGCGCACTTGGGCTTCAAATGGACG
The DNA here is from genome assembly GCA_947683625.1 of Mallotus nudiflorus. Taxonomy (NCBI): domain Eukaryota; kingdom Viridiplantae; phylum Streptophyta; class Magnoliopsida; order Malpighiales; family Euphorbiaceae; genus Mallotus; species Mallotus nudiflorus. The sequence goes on from CANTUR010000941.1 coordinate 1,209, forward strand.
TTCGTGGCGGCATCGGTTGACCCACGGGGCCTATAATATATCAAATCGAAGCTGACTCAGAGGGCTATAACGGGCCGCTACAAACTGTGTCTGTAGCGGGCCGTCCTCGGGCCCAAATTCCTTTGTTTTGGGGCCCGAAAACCACTATTTCGGCCCATGGATTTGATTGTGGGCTTGCGCACTTGGGCTTCAAATGGACCGTTCGTGGCGGCATCGGTTGACCCACGGGGCCCATAATATATCAGATCGAAGCTGACTCAGAGGTCTACAGTGCGGGCTCTAAAGCCCATCTATAGCGATTTGTCTTTGGGCCCAAAAACCCATGTTTAAGCCCATGGATTTGATAGAGTGGGCTTGGGCACTTGGGCTTCAAATGGATGTTCGTGGCGGCATCGGTTGACCTACGGGGCCCATAATATATCAGATCGAAGCTGACTCAGAGGGCTACAGTGCGGGCTCTAAAGCCCATCTATAGCGATTTGTCTTTGGGCCTAAAAACCCAAGTTTAGGCCCATGGATTTGATAGAGTGGGCTTGGGCACTTGGGCTTCAAATGGACGTTCGTGGTGGCATCGGTTGACCCACGGGGCCCATAATATATCAAATATAAGCTTACTCAGACGGCTATAGTGCGGGCTATAAAGCCCATCTATAACGATTTGTCTTTGGGGCCTAAAAACCCATGTGTAGGCCCATGGATTTGATAGAGTGGGCTTGCGCACTTGGGCTTCAAATGGACGTTCGTTGCGGCATCGGTTGACCCACGGGGCCCATAATATATCAAATCGAAGCTGACTCAGAGGGCTATAATGGGCCGCTACAAACTGCGTCTGTAGCGGGCCATCCTCGGGCCCAAATTCCTTTGTTTTGGGGCCTGAAAACCACTATTTCGGCCCATGGATTTGATTGTGGGCTTGCACACTTGGGCTTCAAATGGACGTTCGTGGCGGCATCGGTTGACCCACGGGGCCCATAATATATCAGATCGAAGCTGACTCAGAGGTCTATAGTGCGGGCTCTAAAGCCCATCTATAGCGATTTGTCTTTGGGCCCAAAAACCCATGTTTAGGCCCATGGATTTGATAGAGTGGGCTTGGGCACTTGGGCTTCAAATGGACGTTCGTGGCGGCATCGGTTGACCCACGGGGCCCATAATATATCAAATCGAAGCTGACTCAGAGGGCTATAACGGGCCGCTACAAACTGTGTCTGTAGCGGGCCGTCCTCGGGCCCAAATTCCTTTGTTTTGGGGCCCGAAAACCACTATTTTGGCCCATGGATTTGATTGTGGGCTTGCGCACTTGGGCTTCAAATGGACGTTCGTGGCGGCATCGGTTGACCCACGGGGCCCATAATATATCAGATCGAAGCTGACTCAGAGGTCTACAGTGCGGGCTCTAAAGCCCATCTATAGCGATTTGTCTTTGGGCCCAAAAACCCATGTTTAAGCCCATGGATTTGATAGAGTGGGCTTGGGCACTTGGGCTTCAAATGGATGTTCGTGGCGGCATCGGTTGACCTACGGGGCCCATAATATATCAGATCGAAGCTGACTCAGAGGGCTACAGTGCGGGCTCTAAAGCCCATCTATAGCGATTTGTCTTTGGGCCCAAAAACCCAAGTTTAGGCCCATGGATTTGATAGAGTGGGCTTGGGCACTTGGGCTTCAAATGGATGTTCGTGGTGGCATCGGTTGACCCACGGGGCCCATAATATATCAAATATAAGCTTACTCAGACGGCTATAGTGCGGGCTATAAAGCCCATCTATAACGATTTGTCTTTGGGCCTAAAAACCCATGTGTAGGCCCATGGATTTGATAGAGTGGGCTTGCGCACTTGGGCTTCAAATGGACGTTCGTGGCGGCATCGGTTGACCCACGGGGCCCATAATATATCAAATCGAAGCTGACTCAGAGGGCTATAACGGACCGCTACAAACTGCGTCTGTAGCGGGCCGTCCTCGGGCCCAAATTCCTTTGTTTTGGGGCCCGAAAACCACTATTTCGGCCCATGGATTTGATTGTGGGCTTGCGCACTTGGGCTTCAAATGGACGTTCGTGGCGGCATCGGTTGACCCACGGGGCCCATAATATATCAGATCGAAGCTGACTCAGAGGTCTACAGTGCGGGCTCTAAAGCCCATCTATAGCGATTTGTCTTTGGGCCCAAAAACCCATGTTTAGGCCCATGGATTTGATAGAGTGGGCTTGGGCACTTGGGCTTCAAATGGATGTTCGTGGCGGCATCGGTTGACCCACGGGGCCCATAATATATCAGATCGAAGCTGACTCAGAGGGCTACAGTGCGGGCTCTAAAGCCCATCTATAGCGATTTGTCTTTGGGCCCACAAACCCAAGTTTAGGCCCATGGATTTGATAGAGTGGGCTTGGGCACTTGGGCTTCAAATGGACGTTCGTGGTGGCATCAGTTGACCCACGGGACCCATAATATATCAAATATAAGCTTACTCAGACGGCTATAGTGCGGGCTATAAAGCCCATCTATAACGATTTGTCTTTGGGCCTAAAAACCCATGTGTATGCCCATGGATTTGATAGAGTGGGCTTGCGCACTTGGGCTTCAAATGGACGTTCGTGGCGGCATCGGTTGACCCACGGGGCCCATAATATATCAAATCGAAGCTGACTCAGAGGGCTATAACGGGCCGCTACAAACTACGTCTGTAGCGGGCCGTCCTCGGGCCTAAATTCCTTTGTTTTGGGGCCCGAAAACCACTATTTCGGCCCATGGATTTGATTGTGGGCTTGCGCACTTGGGCTTCAAATGGACGTTCGTGGCGGCATCGGTTGACCCACGGGGCCCATAATATATCAGATCGAAGCTGACTCAGAGGTCTACAGTGCGGGCTCTAAAGCCCATCTATAGCGATTTGTCTTTGGGCCCAAAAACCCATGTTTAGGCCCATGGATTTGATAGAGTGGGCTTGGGCACTTGGGCTTCAAATGGATGTTCGTGGCGGCATCGGTTGACCCACGGGGCCCATAATATATCAGATCGAAGCTGACTCAGAGGGCTACAGTGCGGGCTCTAAAGCCCATCTATAGCGATTTGTCTTTGGGCCCAAAAACCCAAGTTTAGGCCCATGGATTTGATAGTGTGGGCTTGGGCACTTGGGCTTCAAATGGACGTTCGTGGTGGCATCGGTTGACCCACGGGGCCCATAATATATCAAATATAAGCTTACTCAGACGGCTATAGTGCGGGCTATAAAGCCCATCTATAACGATTTGTCTTTGGGCCTAAAAACCCATGTGTAGGCCCATGGATTTGATAGAGTGGGCTTGCGCACTTGGGCTTCAAATGGACGTTCGTGGCGGCATCAGTTGACCCACTGGGCCCATAATATATCAAATCGAAGCTGACTCAGAGGGCTATAACGGGCCGCTACAAACTGCGTCTGTAGCGGGCCGTCCTCGGGCCCAAATTCCTTTGTTTTGGGGCCCGAAAACCACTATTTCGGCCCATGGATTTGATTGTGGGCTTGCGCACTTGGGCATCAAATGGACGTTCGTGGCGGCATCGGTTGACCCACGGGGCCCATAATATATCAGATCGAAGCTGACTCAGAGGTCTACAGTGCGGGCTCTAAAGCCCATCTATAGCGATTTGTCTTTGGGCCCAAAAACCCATTTTTAGGCCCATGGATTTGATAGAGTGGGCTTGGGCACTTGGGCTTCAAATGGGTGTTCGTGGCGGCATCGGTTGACCCACGGGGCCCATAATATATCAGATCGAAGCTGACTCAGAGGGCTACAGTGCAGGCTCTAAAGCCCATCTATAGCGATTTTTCTTTGGTCCCAAAAACCCATGTTTTGGCCCATGGATTTGATAGAGTGGGCTTGGGCACTTGGGCTTCAAATGGATGTTCGTGGCGGCATCGGTTGACCCACGGGGCCCATAATATATCAGATCGAAGCTGACTCAGAGGGCTACAGTGCGGGCTCTAAAGCCCATCTATAGCGATTTGTCTTTGGGCCCAAAAACCCATGTTTAGGCCTATGGATTTGATAGAGTGGGCTTGGGCACTTGGGCTTCAAATGGACGTTCGTGGTGGCATCGGTTGACCCACGGGGCCCATAATATATCAAATATAAGCTTACTCAGATAGCTATAGTGCGGGCTATAAAGCCCATCTATAACGATTTGTCTTTGGGCCTAAAAACCCATGTGTAGGCCCATGGATTTGATAGAGTGGGCTTGCGCACTTGGGCTTCAAATGGACGTTCGTGGCGGCATCGGTTGACCCACGGGGCCCATAATATATCAAATCGAAGCTGACTCAGAGGGGCTATAACGGGCCGCTACAAACTGTGTCTGTAGCGGGCCGTCCTCGGGCCCAAATTCCTTTGTGTTGGGGCCCGAAAACCATTATTTCGGCCCATGGATTTGATTGTGGGCTTGCGCACTTGGGCTTCAAATGGACGTTCGTGGCGGCATCGGTTGACCCACGGGGCCCTAATATATCAGATCGAAGCTGACTCAGAGGTCTACAGTGCGGGCTCTAAAGCCCATCTATAGCGATTTGTCTTTGGGCCCAAAAACCCATGTTTAGGCCCATGGATTTGATAGAGTGGGCTTGGGCACTTGGGCTTCAAATGGATGTTCGTGGCGGCATCGGTTGACCCACGGGGCCCATAATATATCAGATCGAAGCTGACTCAGAGGGCTACAGTGCGGGCTCTAAAGCCCATCTATAGCGATTTGTCTTTGGGTCCAAAAACCCAAGTTTAGGCCCATGGATTTGATAGAGTGGGCTTGGGCACTTGGGCTTCAAATGGACGTTCGTGGTGGCATCGGTTGACCCACGGGGCCCATAATATATCAAATATAAGCTTACTCAGATGGCTATAGTGCGGGCTATAAAGCCCATCTATAACGATTTGTCTTTGGGCCTAAAAACCCATGTGTAGGCCCATGGATTTGATAGAGTGGGCTTGCGCACTTGGGCTTCAAATGGACGTTCCTTGCGGCATCGGTTGACCCACGGGGCCCATAATATATCAAATCGAAGCTGACTCAGAGGGCTATAACGGGCCGCTACAAACTGCGTCTGTAGCGGGCCGTCCTCGGGCCCAAATTCCTTTGTTTTGGGGCCCGAAAACCACTATTTCGGCCCATGGATTTGATTGTGGGCTTGCGCACTTGGGCATCAAATGGACGTTCGTGGCGGCATCGGTTGACCCACGGGGCCCATAATATATCAGATCGAAGCTGACTCAGAGGTCTACAGTGCGGGCTCTAAAGCCCATCTATAGCGATTTGTCTTTGGGCCCAAAAACCCATTTTTAGGCCCATGGATTTGATAGAGTGGGCTTGGGCACTTGGGCTTCAAATGGATGTTCGTGGCGGCATCGGTTGACCCACGGGGCCCATAATATATCAGATCGAAGCTGACTCAGAGGGCTACAGTGCGGGCTCTAAAGCCCATCTATAGCGATTTTTCTTTGGGCCCAAAAACCCATGTTTAGGCCCATGGATTTGATAGAGTGGGCTTGGGCACTTGGGCTTCAAATGGATGTTCGTGGCGGCATCGGTTGACCCACGGGGCCCATAATATATCAGATCGAAGCTGACTCAGAGGGCTACAGTGCGGGCTCTAAAGCCCATCTATAGCGATTTGTCTTTGGGCCCAAAAACCCATGTTTATGCCTATGGATTTGATAGAGTGGGCTTGGGCACTTGGGCTTCAAATGGACGTTCGTGGTGGCATCGGTTGACCCACGGGGCCCATAATATATCAAATATAAGCTTACTCAGACGGCTATAGTGCGGGCTATAAAGCCCATCTATAACGATTTGTCTTTGGGCCTAAAAACCCATGTGTAGGCCCATGGATTTGATAGAGTGGGCTTGCGCACTTGGGCTTCAAATGGACGTTCGTGGCGGCATCGGTTGACCCACGGGGCCCATAATATATCAAATCGAAGCTGACTCAAAGGGCTATAACGGGCCGCTACAAACTGTGTCTGTAGCGGGCCGTCCTCGGGCCCAAATTCCTTTGTTTTGGGGCCCGAAAACCACTATTTCGGCCCATGGATTTGATTGTGGGCTTGCGCACTTGGGCTTCAAATGGACGTTCGTGGCGGCATCGGTTGACCCACGGGGCCCATAATATATCAGATCGAAGCTGACTCAGAGGTCTACAGTGCGGGCTCTAAAGCCCATCTATAGCGATTTGTCTTTGGGCCCAAAAACCCATGTTTAGGCCCATGGATTTGATAGAGTGGGCTTGGGCACTTGGGCTTCAAATGGATGTTCGTGGCGGCATCGGTTGACCCACGGGGCCCATAATATATCAGATCGAAGCTGACTCAGAGGGCTACAGTGCGGGCTCTAAAGCCCATCTATAGCGATTTGTCTTTGGGCCCAAAAACCCAAGTTTAGGCCCATGGATTTGATAGAGTGGGCTTGGGCACTTGGGCTTCAAATGGACGTTCGTGGTGGCATCGGTTGACCCACGGGGCCCATAATATATCAAATATAAGCTTACTCAGACGGCTATAGTGCGGGCTATAAAGCCCATCTATAACGATTTGTCTTTGGGCCTAAAAACCCATGTGTAGGCCCATGGATTTGATAGAGTGGGCTTGCGCACTTGGGCTTCAAATGGACGTTCGTGGCGGCATCGGTTGACCCACTGGGCCCATAATATATCAAATCGAAGCTGACTCAGAGGGCTATAACGGGCCGCTACAAACTGCGTCTGTAGCGGGCCGTCCTCGGGCCCAAATTCCTTTGTTTTGGGGCCCGAAAACCACTATTTCGGCCCATGGATTTGATTGTGGGCTTGCGCACTTGGGCATCAAATGGACGTTCGTGGCGGCATCGGTTGACCCACGGGGCCCATAATATATCAGATCGAAGCTGACTCAGAGGTCTACAGTGCGGGCTCTAAAGCCCATCTATAGCGATTTGTCTTTGGGCCCAAAAACCCATTTTTAGGCCCATGGATTTGATAGAGTGGGCTTGGGCACTTGGGCTTCAAATGGATGTTCGTGGCGGCATCGGTTGACCCACGGGGCCCATAATATATCAGATCGAAGCTGACTCAGAGGGCTACAGTGCGGGCTCTAAAGCCCATCTATAGCGATTTTTCTTTGGGCCCAAAAACCCATGTTTAGGCCCATGGATTTGATAGAGTGGGCTTGGGCACTTGGGCTTCAAATGGATGTTCGTGGCGGCATCGGTTGACCCACGGGGCCCATAATATATCAGATCGAAGCTGACTCAGAGGGCTACAGTGCGGGCTCTAAAGCCCATCTATAGCGATTTGTCTTTGGGCCCAAAAACCCATGTTTAGGCCTATGGATTTGATAGAGTGGGCTTGGGCACTTGGGCTTCAAATGGACGTTCGTGGTGGCATCGGTTGACCCACGGGGCCCATAATATATCAAATATAAGCTTACTCAGACAGCTATAGTGCGGGCTATAAAGCCCATCTATAACGATTTGTCTTTGGGCCTAAAAACCCATGTGTAGGCCCATGGATTTGATAGAGTGGGCTTGCGCACTTGGGCTTCAAATGGACGTTCGTGGCGGCATCGGTTGACCCACGGGGCCCATAATATATCAAATCGAAGCTGACTCAAAGGGCTATAACGGGCCGCTACAAACTGTGTCTGTAGCGGGCCGTCCTCGGGCCCAAATTCCTTTGTTTTGGGGCCCGAAAACCACTATTTCGGCCCATGGATTTGATTGTGGGCTTGCGCACTTGGGCTTCAAATGGACGTTCGTGGCGGCATCGGTTGACCCACGGGGCCCATAATATATCAGATCGAAGCTGACTCAGAGGTCTACAGTGCGGGCTCTAAAGCCCATCTATAGCGATTTGTCTTTGGGCCCAAAAACCCATGTTTAGGCCCATGGATTTGATAGAGTGGGCTTGGGCACTTGGGCTTCAAATGGATGTTCGTGGCGGCATCGGTTGACCCACGGGGCCCATAATATATCAGATCGAAGCTGACTCAGAGGGCTACAGTGCGGGCTCTAAAGCCCATCTATAGCGATTTGTCTTTGGGCCCAAAAACCCAAGTTTAGGCCCATGGATTTGATAGAGTGGGCTTGGGCACTTGGGCTTCAAATGGACGTTCGTGGTGGCATCGGTTGACCCACGGGGCCCATAATATATCAAATATAAGCTTACTCAGACGGCTATAGTGCGGGCTATAAAGCCCATCTATAACGATTTGTCTTTGGGCCTAAAAACCCATGTGTAGGCCCATGGATTTGATAGAGTGGGCTTGCGCACTTGGGCTTCAAATGGACGTTCGTGGCGGCATCGGTTGACCCACTGGGCCCATAATATATCAAATCGAAGCTGACTCAGAGGGCTATAACGGGCCGCTACAAACTGTGTCTGTAGCGGGCCGTCCTCGGGCCCAAATTCCTTTGTTTTGGGGCCCGAAAACCACTATTTCGGCCCATGGATTTGATTGTGGGCTTGCGCACTTGGGCATCAAATGGACGTTCGTGGCGGCATCGGTTGACCCACGGGGCCCATAATATATCAGATCGAAGCTGACTCAGAGGTCTACAGTGCGGGCTCTAAAGCCCATCTATAGCGATTTGTCTTTGGGCCCAAAAACCCATTTTTAGGCCCATGGATTTGATAGAGTGGGCTTGGGCACTTGGGCTTCAAATGGATGTTCGTGGCGGCATCGGTTGACCCACGGGGCCCATAATATATCAGATCGAAGCTGACTCAGAGGGCTACAGTGCGGGCTCTAAAGCCCATCTATAGCGATTTTTCTTTGGGCCCAAAAACCCATGTTTAGGCCCATGGATTTGATAGAGTGGGCTTGGGCACTTGGGCTTCAAATGGATGTTCGTGGCGGCATCGGTTGACCCACGGGGCCCATAATATATCAGATCGAAGCTGACTCAGAGGGCTACAGTGCGGGCTCTAAAGCCCATCTATAGCGATTTGTCTTTGGGCCCAAAAACCCATGTTTAGGCCTATGGATTTGATAGAGTGGGCTTGGGCACTTGGGCTTCAAATGGACGTTCGTGGTGGCATCGGTTGACCCACGGGGCCCATAATATATCAAATATAAGCTTACTCAGACAGCTATAGTGCGGGCTATAAAGCCCATCTATAACGATTTGTCTTTGGGCCTAAAAACCCATGTGTAGGCCCATGGATTTGATAGAGTGGGCTTGCGCACTTGGGCTTCAAATGGACGTTCGTGGCGGCATCGGTTGACCCACGGGGCCCATAATATATCAAATCGAAGCTGACTCAAAGGGCTATAACGGGCCTCTACAAACTGTGTCTGTAGCGGGCCGTCCTCGGGCCCAAATTCCTTTGTTTTGGGGCCCGAAAACCACTATTTCGGCCCATGGATTTGATTGTGGGCTTGCGCACTTGGGCTTCAAATGGACGTTCGTGGCGGCATCGGTTGACCCACGGGGCCCATAATATATCAGATCGAAGCTGACTCAGAGGTCTACAGTGCGGGCTCTAAAGCCCATCTATAGCGATTTGTCTTTGGGCCCAAAAACCCATGTTTAGGCCCATGGATTTGATAGAGTGGGCTTGGGCACTTGGGCTTCAAATGGATGTTCGTGGCGGCATCGGTTGACCCACGGGGCCCATAATATATCAGATCGAAGCTGACTCAGAGGGCTACAGTGCGGGCTCTAAAGCCCATCTATAGCGATTTGTCTTTGGGCCCAAAAACCCAAGTTTAGGCCCATGGATTTGATAGAGTGGGCTTGGGCACTTGGGCTTCAAATGGACGTTCGTGGTGGCATCGGTTGACCCACGGGGCCCATAATATATCAAATATAAGCTTACTCAGACGGCTATAGTGCGGGCTATAAAGCCCATCTATAACGATTTGTCTTTGGGCCTAAAAACCCATGTGTAGGCCCATGGATTTGATAGAGTGGGCTTGCGCACTTGGGCTTCAAATGGACGTTCGTGGCGGCATCGGTTGACCCACTGGGCCCATAATATATCAAATCGAAGCTGACTCAGAGGGCTATAACGGGCCGCTACAAACTGTGTCTGTAGCGGGCCGTCCTCGGGCCCAAATTCCTTTGTTTTGGGGCCCGAAAACCACTATTTCGGCCCATGGATTTGATTGTGGGCTTGCGCACTTGGGCATCAAATGGACGTTCGTGGCGGCATCGGTTGACCCACGGGGCCCATAATATATCAGATCGAAGCTGACTCAGAGGTCTACAGTGCGGGCTCTAAAGCCCATCTATAGCGATTTGTCTTTGGGCCCAAAAACCCATTTTTAGGCCCATGGATTTGATAGAGTGGGCTTGGGCACTTGGGCTTCAAATGGATGTTCGTGGCGGCATCGGTTGACCCACGGGGCCCATAATATATCAGATCGAAGCTGACTCAGAGGGCTACAGTGCGGGCTCTAAAGCCCATCTATAGCGATTTTTCTTTGGGCCCAAAAACCCATGTTTAGGCCCATGGATTTGATAGAGTGGGCTTGGGCACTTGGGCTTCAAATGGATGTTCGTGGCGGCATCGGTTGACCCACGGGGCCCATAATATATCAGATCGAAGCTGACTCAGAGGGCTACAGTGCGGGCTCTAAAGCCCATCTATAGCGATTTGTCTTTGGGCCCAAAAACCCATGTTTAGGCCTATGGATTTGATAGAGTGGGCTTGGGCACTTGGGCTTCAAATGGACGTTCGTGGTGGCATCGGTTGACCCACGGGGCCCATAATATATCAAATATAAGCTTACTCAGACAGCTATAGTGCGGGCTATAAAGCCCATCTATAACGATTTGTCTTTGGGCCTAAAAACCCATGTGTAGGCCCATGGATTTGATAGAGTGGGCTTGCGCACTTGGGCTTCAAATGGACGTTCGTGGCGGCATCGGTTGACCCACGGGGCCCATAATATATCAAATCGAAGCTGACTCAAAGGGCTATAACGGGCCTCTACAAACTGTGTCTGTAGCGGGCCGTCCTCGGGCCCAAATTCCTTTGTTTTGGGGCCCGAAAACCACTATTTCGGCCCATGGATTTGATTGTGGGCTTGCGCACTTGGGCTTCAAATGGACGTTCGTGGCGGCATCGGTTGACCCACGGGGCCCATAATATATCAGATCGAAGCTGACTCAGAGGTCTACAGTGCGGGCTCTAAAGCCCATCTATAGCGATTTGTCTTTGGGCCCAAAAACCCATGTTTAGGCCCATGGATTTGATAGAGTGGGCTTGGGCACTTGGGCTTCAAATGGATGTTCGTGGCGGCATCGGTTGACCCACGGGGCCCATAATATATCAGATCGAAGCTGACTCAGAGGGCTACAGTGCGGGCTCTAAAGCCCATCTATAGCGATTTGTCTTTGGGCCCAAAAACCCAAGTTTAGGCCCATGGATTTGATAGAGTGGGCTTGGGCACTTGGGCTTCAAATGGACGTTCGTGGTGGCATCGGTTGACCCACGGGGCCCATAATATATCAAATATAAGCTTACTCAGATGGCTATAGTGCGGGCTATAAAGCCCATCTATAACGATTTGTCTTTGGGCCTAAAAACCCATGTGTAGGCCCATGGATTTGATAGAGTGGGCTTGCGCACTTGGGCTTCAAATGGACGTTCGTGGCGGCATCGGTTGACCCACTGGGCCCATAATATATCAAATCGAAGCTGACTCAGAGGGCTATAACGGGCCGCTACAAACTGCGTCTGTAGCGGGCCGTCCTCGGGCCCAAATTCCTTTGTTTTGGGGCCCGAAAACCACTATTTCGGCCCATGGATTTGATTGTGGGCTTGCGCACTTGGGCATCAAATGGACGTTCGTGGCGGCATCGGTTGACCCACGGGGCCCATAATATATCAGATCGAAGCTGACTCAGAGGTCTACAGTGCGGGCTCTAAAGCCCATCTATAGCGATTTGTCTTTGGGCCCAAAAACCCATTTTTAGGCCCATGGATTTGATAGAGTGGGCTTGGGCACTTGGGCTTCAAATGGATGTTCGTGGCGGCATCGGTTGACCCACGGGGCCCATAATATATCAGATCGAAGCTGACTCAGAGGGCTACAGTGCGGGCTCTAAAGCCCATCTATAGCGATTTTTCTTTGGGCCCAAAAACCCATGTTTAGGCCCATGGATTTGATAGAGTGGGCTTGGGCACTTGGGCTTCAAATGGATGTTCGTGGCGGCATCGGTTGACCCACGGGGCCCATAATATATCAGATCGAAGCTGACTCAGAGGGCTACAGTGCGGGCTCTAAAGCCCATCTATAGCGATTTGTCTTTGGGCCCAAAAACCCATGTTTAGGCCTATGGATTTGATAGAGTGGGCTTGGGCACTTGGGCTTCAAATGGACGTTCGTGGTGGCATCGGTTGACCCACGGGGCCCATAATATATCAAATATAAGCTTACTCAGACAGCTATAGTGCGGGCTATAAAGCCCATCTATAACGATTTGTCTTTGGGCCTAAAAACCCATGTGTAGGCCCATGGATTTGATAGAGTGGGCTTGCGCACTTGGGCTTCAAATGGACGTTCGTGGCGGCATCGGTTGACCCACGGGGCCCATAATATATCAAATCGAAGCTGACTCAAAGGGCTATAACGGGCCGCTACAAACTGTGTCTGTAGCGGGCCGTCCTCGGGCCCAAATTCCTTTGTTTTGGGGCCCGAAAACCACTATTTCGGCCCATGGATTTGATTGTGGGCTTGCGCACTTGGGCTTCAAATGGACGTTCGTGGCGGCATCGGTTGACCCACGGGGCCCATAATATATCAGATCGAAGCTGACTCAGAGGTCTACAGTGCGGGCTCTAAAGCCCATCTATAGCGATTTGTCTTTGGGCCCAAAAACCCATGTTTAGGCCCATGGATTTGATAGAGTGGGCTTGGGCACTTGGGCTTCAAATGGATGTTCGTGGCGGCATCGGTTGACCCACGGGGCCCATAATATATCAGATCGAAGCTGACTCAGAGGGCTACAGTGCGGGCTCTAAAGCCCATCTATAGCGATTTGTCTTTGGGCCCAAAAACCCAAGTTTAGGCCCATGGATTTGATAGAGTGGGCTTGGGCACTTGGGCTTCAAATGGACGTTCGTGGTGGCATCGGTTGACCCACGGGGCCCATAATATATCAAATATAAGCTTACTCAGACGGCTATAGTGCGGGCTATAAAGCCCATCTATAACGATTTGTCTTTGGGCCTAAAAACCCATGTGTAGGCCCATGGATTTGATAGAGTGGGCTTGCGCACTTGGGCTTCAAATGGACGTTCGTGGCGGCATCGGTTGACCCACTGGGCCCATAATATATCAAATCGAAGCTGACTCAGAGGGCTATAACGGGCCGCTACAAACTGTGTCTGTAGCGGGCCGTCCTCGGGCCCAAATTCCTTTGTTTTGGGGCCCGAAAACCACTATTTCGGCCCATGGATTTGATTGTGGGCTTGCGCACTTGGGCATCAAATGGACGTTCGTGGCGGCATCGGTTGACCCACGGGGCCCATAATATATCAGATCGAAGCTGACTCAGAGGTCTACAGTGCGGGCTCTAAAGCCCATCTATAGCGATTTGTCTTTGGGCCCAAAAACCCATTTTTAGGCCCATGGATTTGATAGAGTGGGCTTGGGCACTTGGGCTTCAAATGGATGTTCGTGGCGGCATCGGTTGACCCACGGGGCCCATAATATATCAGATCGAAGCTGACTCAGAGGGCTACAGTGCGGGCTCTAAAGCCCATCTATAGCGATTTTTCTTTGGGCCCAAAAACCCATGTTTAGGCCCATGGATTTGATAGAGTGGGCTTGGGCACTTGGGCTTCAAATGGATGTTCGTGGCGGCATCGGTTGACCCACGGGGCCCATAATATATCAGATCGAAGCTGACTCAGAGGGCTACAGTGCGGGCTCTAAAGCCCATCTATAGCGATTTGTCTTTGGGCCCAAAAACCCATGTTTAGGCCTATGGATTTGATAGAGTGGGCTTGGGCACTTGGGCTTCAAATGGACGTTCGTGGTGGCATCGGTTGACCCACGGGGCCCATAATATATCAAATATAAGCTTACTCAGACAGCTATAGTGCGGGCTATAAAGCCCATCTATAACGATTTGTCTTTGGGCCTAAAAACCCATGTGTAGGCCCATGGATTTGATAGAGTGGGCTTGCGCACTTGGGCTTCAAATGGACGTTCGTGGCGGCATCGGTTGACCCACGGGGCCCATAATATATCAAATCGAAGCTGACTCAAAGGGCTATAACGGGCCGCTACAAACTGTGTCTGTAGCGGGCCGTCCTCGGGCCCAAATTCCTTTGTTTTGGGGCCCGAAAACCACTATTTCGGCCCATGGATTTGATTGTGGGCTTGCGCACTTGGGCTTCAAATGGACGTTCGTGGCGGCATCGGTTGACCCACGGGGCCCATAATATATCAGATCGAAGCTGACTCAGAGGTCTACAGTGCGGGCTCTAAAGCCCATCTATAGCGATTTGTCTTTGGGCCCAAAAACCCATGTTTAGGCCCATGGATTTGATAGAGTGGGCTTGGGCACTTGGGCTTCAAATGGATGTTCGTGGCGGCATCGGTTGACCCACGGGGCCCATAATATATCAGATCGAAGCTGACTCAGAGGGCTACAGTGCGGGCTCTAAAGCCCATCTATAGCGATTTGTCTTTGGGCCCAAAAACCCAAGTTTAGGCCCATGGATTTGATAGAGTGGGCTTGGGCACTTGGGCTTCAAATGGACGTTCGTGGTGGCATCGGTTGACCCACGGGGCCCATAATATATCAAATATAAGCTTACTCAGACGGCTATAGTGCGGGCTATAAAGCCCATCTATAACGATTTGTCTTTGGGCCTAAAAACCCATGTGTAGGCCCATGGATTTGATAGAGTGGGCTTGCGCACTTGGGCTTCAAATGGACGTTCGTGGCGGCATCGGTTGACCCACTGGGCCCCATAATATATCAAATCGAAGCTGACTCAGAGGGCTATAACGGGCCGCTACAAACTGTGTCTGTAGCGGGCCGTCCTCGGGCCCCAAATTCCTTTGTTTTGGGGCCCGAAAACCACTATTTCGGCCCATGGATTTGATTGTGGGCTTGCGCACTTGGGCATCAAATGGACGTTCGTGGCGGCATCGGTTGACCCACGGGGCCCATAATATATCAGATCGAAGCTGACTCAGAGGTCTACAGTGCGGGCTCTAAAGCCCATCTATAGCGATTTGTCTTTGGGCCCAAAAACCCATTTTTAGGCCCATGGATTTGATAGAGTGGGCTTGGGCACTTGGGCTTCAAATGGATGTTCGTGGCGGCATCGGTTGACCCACGGGGCCCATAATATATCAGATCGAAGCTGACTCAGAGGGCTACAGTGCGGGCTCTAAAGCCCATCTATAGCGATTTTTCTTTGGGCCCAAAAACCCATGTTTAGGCCCATGGATTTGATAGAGTGGGCTTGGGCACTTGGGCTTCAAATGGATGTTCGTGGCGGCATCGGTTGACCCACGGGGCCCATAATATATCAGATCGAAGCTGACTCAGAGGGCTACAGTGCGGGCTCTAAAGCCCATCTATAGCGATTTGTCTTTGGGCCCAAAAACCCATGTTTAGGCCTATGGATTTGATAGAGTGGGCTTGGGCACTTGGGCTTCAAATGGACGTTCGTGGTGGCATCGGTTGACCCACGGGGCCCATAATATATCAAATATAAGCTTACTCAGACAGCTATAGTGCGGGCTATAAAGCCCATCTATAACGATTTGTCTTTGGGCCTAAAAACCCATGTGTAGGCCCATGGATTTGATAGAGTGGGCTTGCGCACTTGGGCTTCAAATGGACGTTCGTGGCGGCATCGGTTGACCCACGGGGCCCATAATATATCAAATCGAAGCTGACTCAGAGGGCTATAACGGGCCGCTACAAACTGTGTCTGTAGCGGGCCGTCCTCGGGCCCAAATTCCTTTGTTTTGGGGCCCGAAAACCACTATTTCGGCCCATGGATTTGATTGTGGGCTTGCGCACTTGGGCTTCAAATGGACGTTCGTGGCGGCATCGGTTGACCCACGGGGCCCATAATATATCAGATCGAAGCTGACTCAGAGGTCTACAGTGCGGGCTCTAAAGCCCATCTATAGCGATTTGTCTTTGGGCCCAAAAACCCATGTTTAAGCCCATGGATTTGATAGAGTGGGCTTGGGCACTTGGGCTTCAAATGGATGTTCGTGGCGGCATCGGTTGACCCACGGGGCCCATAATATATCAGATCGAAGCTGACTCAGAGGGCTACAGTGCGGGCTCTAAAGCCCATCTATAGCGATTTGTCTTTGGGCCCAAAAACCCAAGTTTAGGCCCATGGATTTGATAGAGTGGGCTTGGGCACTTGGGCTTCAAATGGACGTTCGTGGTGGCATCGGTTGACCCACGGGGCCCATAATATATCAAATATAAGCTTACTCAGACGGCTATAGTGCGGGCTATAAAGCCCATCTATAACGATTTGTCTTTGGGCCTAAAAACCCATGTGTAGGCCCATGGATTTGATAGAGTGGGCTTGCGCACTTGGGCTTCAAATGGACGTTCGTGGCGGCATCGGTTGACCCACTGGGCCCATAATATATCAAATCGAAGCTGACTCAGAGGGCTATAACGGGCCGCTACAAACTGCGTCTGTAGCGGGCCGTCCTCGGGCCCAAATTCCTTTGTTTTGGGGCCCGAAAACCACTATTTCGGCCCATGGATTTGATTGTGGGCTTGCGCACTTGGGCATCAAATGGACGTTCGTGGCGGCATCGGTTGACCCACGGGGCCCATAATATATCAGATCGAAGCTGACTCAGAGGTCTACAGTGCGGGCTCTAAAGCCCATCTATAGCGATTTGTCTTTGGGCCCAAAAACCCATTTTTAGGCCCATGGATTTGATAGAGTGGGCTTGGGCACTTGGGCTTCAAATGGATGTTCGTGGCGGCATCGGTTGACCCACGGGGCCCATAATATATCAGATCGAAGCTGACTCAGAGGGCTACAGTGCGGGCTCTAAAGCCCATCTATAGCGATTTTTCTTTGGGCCCAAAAACCCATGTTTAGGCCCATGGATTTGATAGAGTGGGCTTGGGCACTTGGGCTTCAAATGGATGTTCGTGGCGGCATCGGTTGACCCACGGGGCCCATAATATATCAGATCGAAGCTGACTCAGAGGGCTACAGTGAGGGCTCTAAAGCCCATCTATAGCGATTTGTCTTTGGGCCCAAAAACCCATGTTTAGGCCTATGGATTTGATAGAGTGGGCTTGGGCACTTGGGCTTCAAATGGACGTTCGTGGTGGCATCGGTTGACCCACGGGGCCCATAATATATCAAATATAAGCTTACTCAGACAGCTATAGTGCGGGCTATAAAGCCCATCTATAACGATTTGTCTTTGGGCCTAAAAACCTATGTGTAGGCCCATGGATTTGATAGAGTGGGCTTGCGCACTTGGGCTTCAAATGGACGTTCGTGGCGGCATCGGTTGACCCACGGGGCCCATAATATATCAAATCGAAGCTGACTCAGAGGGCTATAACGGGCCGCTACAAACTGTGTCTGTAGCGGGCCGTCCTCGGGCCCAAATTCCTTTGTTTTGGGGCCCGAAAACCACTATTTCGGCCCATGGATTTGATTGTGGGCTTGCGCACTTGGGCTTCAAATGGACGTTCGTGGCGGCATCGGTTGACCCACGGGGCCCATAATATATCAGATCGAAGCTGACTCAGAGGTCTACAGTGCGGGCTCTAAAGCCCATCTATAGCGATTTGTCTTTGGGCCCAAAAACCCATGTTTAGGCCCATGGATTTGATAGAGTGGGCTTGGGCACTTGGGCTTCAAATGGATGTTCGTGGCGGCATCGGTTGACCCACGGGGCCCATAATATATCAGATCGAAGCTGACTCAGAGGGCTACAGTGCGGGCTCTAAAGCCCATCTATAGCGATTTGTCTTTGGGTCCAAAAACCCAAGTTTAGGCCCATGGATTTGATAGAGTGGGCTTGGGCACTTGGGCTTCAAATGGACGTTCGTGGTGGCATCGGTTGACCCACGGGGCCCATAATATATCAAATATAAGCTTACTCAGACGGCTATAGTGCGGGCTATAAAGCCCATCTATAACGATTTGTCTTTGGGCCTAAAAACCCATGTGTAGGCCCATGGATTTGATAGAGTGGGCTTGCGCACTTGGGCTTCAAATGGACGTTCGTGGCGGCATCGGTTGACCCACTGGGCCCATAATATATCAAATCGAAGCTGACTCAGAGGGCTATAACGGGCCGCTACAAACTGCGTCTGTAGCGGGCCGTCCTCGGGCCCAAATTCCTTTGTTTTGGGGCCCGAAAACCACTATTTCGGCCCATGGATTTGATTGTGGGCTTGCGCACTTGGGCATCAAATGGACGTTCGTGGCGGCATCGGTTGACCCACGGGGCCCATAATATATCAGATCGAAGCTGACTCAGAGGTCTACAGTGCGGGCTCTAAAGCCCATCTATAGCGATTTGTCTTTGGGCCCAAAAACCCATTTTTAGGCCCATGGATTTGATAGAGTGGGCTTGGGCACTTGGGCTTCAAATGGATGTTCGTGGCGGCATCGGTTGACCCACGGGGCCCATAATATATCAGATCGAAGCTGACTCAGAGGGCTACAGTGCGGGCTCTAAAGCCCATCTATAGCGATTTTTCTTTGGGCCCAAAAACCCATGTTTAGGCCCATGGATTTGATAGAGTGGGCTTGGGCACTTGGGCTTCAAATGGATGTTCGTGGCGGCATCGGTTGACCCACGGGGCCCATAATATATCAGATCGAAGCTGACTCAGAGGGCTACAGTGAGGGCTCTAAAGCCCATCTATAGCGATTTGTCTTTGGGCCCAAAAACCCATGTTTAGGCCTATGGATTTGATAGAGTGGGCTTGGGCACTTGGGCTTCAAATGGACGTTCGTGGTGGCATCGGTTGACCCACGGGGCCCATAATATATCAAATATAAGCTTACTCAGACAGCTATAGTGCGGGCTATAAAGCCCATCTATAACGATTTGTCTTTGGGCCTAAAAACCCATGTGTAGGCCCATGGATTTGATAGAGTGGGCTTGCGCACTTGGGCTTCAAATGGACGTTCGTGGCGGCATCGGTTGACCCACGGGGCCCATAATATATCAAATCGAAGCTGACTCAGAGGGCTATAACGGGCCGCTACAAACTGTGTCTGTAGCGGGCCGTCCTCGGGCCCAAATTCCTTTGTTTTGGGGCCCGAAAACCACTATTTCGGCCCATGGATTTGATTGTGGGCTTGCGCACTTGGGCTTCAAATGGACGTTCGTGGCGGCATCGGTTGACCCACGGGGCCCATAATATATCAGATCGAAGCTGACTCAGAGGTCTACAGTGCGGGCTCTAAAGCCCATCTATAGCGATTTGTCTTTGGGCCCAAAAACCCATGTTTAGGCCCATGGATTTGATAGAGTGGGCTTGGGCACTTGGGCTTCAAATGGATGTTCGTGGCGGCATCGGTTGACCCACGGGGCCCATAATATATCAGATCGAAGCTGACTCAGAGGGCTACAGTGCGGGCTCTAAAGCCCATCTATAGCGATTTGTCTTTGGGTCCAAAAACCCAAGTTTAGGCCCATGGATTTGATAGAGTGGGCTTGGGCACTTGGGCTTCAAATGGACGTTCGTGGTGGCATCGGTTGACCCACGGGGCCCATAATATATCAAATATAAGCTTACTCAGACGGCTATAGTGCGGGCTATAAAGCCCATCTATAACGATTTGTCTTTGGGCCTAAAAACCCATGTGTAGGCCCATGGATTTGATAGAGTGGGCTTGCGCACTTGGGCTTCAAATGGACGTTCGTGGCGGCATCGGTTGACCCACTGGGCCCATAATATATCAAATCGAAGCTGACTCAGAGGGCTATAACGGGCCGCTACAAACTGTGTCTGTAGCGGGCCGTCCTCGGGCCCAAATTCCTTTGTTTTGGGGCCCGAAAACCACTATTTCGGCCCATGGATTTGATTGTGGGCTTGCGCACTTGGGCATCAAATGGACGTTCGTGGCGGCATCGGTTGACCCACGGGGCCCATAATATATCAGATCGAAGCTGACTCAGAGGTCTACAGTGCGGGCTCTAAAGCCCATCTATAGCGATTTGTCTTTGGGCCAAAAAACCCATTTTTAGGCCCATGGATTTGATAGAGTGGGCTTGGGCACTTGGGCTTCAAATGGATGTTCGTGGCGGCATCGGTTGACCCACGGGGCCCATAATATATCAGATCGAAGCTGACTCAGAGGGCTACAGTGCGGGCTCTAAAGCCCATCTATAGCGATTTTTCTTTGGGCCCAAAAACCCATGTTTAGGCCCATGGATTTGATAGAGTGGGCTTGGGCACTTGGGCTTCAAATGGATGTTCGTGGCGGCATCGGTTGACCCACGGGGCCCATAATATATCAGATCGAAGCTGACTCAGAGGGCTACAGTGAGGGCTCTAAAGCCCATCTATAGCGATTTGTCTTTGGGCCCAAAAACCCATGTTTAGGCCTATGGATTTGATAGAGTGGGCTTGGGCACTTGGGCTTCAAATGGACGTTCGTGGTGGCATCGGTTGACCCACGGGGCCCATAATATATCAAATATAAGCTTACTCAGACAGCTATAGTGCGGGCTATAAAGCCCATCTATAACGATTTGTCTTTGGGCCTAAAAACCCATGTGTAGGCCCATGGATTTGATAGAGTGGGCTTGCGCACTTGGGCTTCAAATGGACGTTCGTGGCGGCATCGGTTGACCCACGGGGCCCATAATATATCAAATCGAAGCTGACTCAGAGGGCTATAACGGGCCGCTACAAACTGTGTCTGTAGCGGGCCGTCCTCGGGCCCAAATTCCTTTGTTTTGGGGCCCGAAAACCACTATTTCGGCCCATGGATTTGATTGTGGGCTTGCGGACTTGGGCTTCAAATGGACGTTCGTGGCGGCATCGGTTGACCCACGGGGCCCATAATATATCAGATCGAAGCTGACTCAGAGGTCTACAGTGCGGGCTCTAAAGCCCATCTATAGCGATTTGTCTTTGGGCCCAAAAACCCATGTTTAGGCCCATGGATTTGATAGAGTGGGCTTGGGCACTTGGGCTTCAAATGGATGTTCGTGGCGGCATCGGTTGACCCACGGGGCCCATAATATATCAGATCGAAGCTGACTCAGAGGGCTACAGTGCGGGCTCTAAAGCCCATCTATAGCGATTTGTCTTTGGGTCCAAAAACCCAAGTTTAGGCCCATGGATTCGATAGAGTGGGCTTGGGCACTTGGGCTTCAAATGGACGTTCGTGGTGGCATCGGTTGACCCACGGGGCCCATAATATATCAAATATAAGCTTACTCAGACGGCTATAGTGCGGGCTATAAAGCCCATCTATAACGATTTGTCTTTGGGCCTAAAAACCCATGTGTAGGCCCATGGATTTGATAGAGTGGGCTTGCGCACTTGGGCTTCAAATGGACGTTCGTGGCGGCATCGGTTGACCCACTGGGCCCATAATATATCACATCGAAGCTGACTCAGAGGGCTATAACGGGTCGCTACAAACTGCGTCTGTAGCGGGCCGTCCTCGGGCCCAAATTCCTTTGTTTTGGGGCCCGAAAACCACTATTTCGGCCCATGGATTTGATTGTGGGCTTGCGCACTTGGGCATCAAATGGACGTTCGTGGCGGCATCGGTTGACCCACGGGGCCCATAATATATCAGATCGAAGCTGACTCAGAGGTCTACAGTGCGGGCTCTAAAGCCCATCTATAGCGATTTGTCTTTGGGCCCAAAAACCCATTTTTAGGCCCATGGATTTGATAGAGTGGGCTTGGGCACTTGGGCTTCAAATGGATGTTCGTGGCGGCATCGGTTGACCCACGGGGCCCATAATATATCAGATCGAAGCTGACTCAGAGGGCTACAGTGCGGGCTCTAAAGCCCATCTATAGCGATTTTTCTTTGGGCCCAAAAACCCATGTTTAGGCCCATGGATTTGATAGAGTGGGCTTGGGCACTTGGGCTTCAAATGGATGTTCGTGGCGGCATCGGTTGACCCACGGGGCCCATAATATATCAGATCGAAGCTGACTCAGAGGGCTACAGTGCGGGCTCTAAAGCCCATCTATAGCGATTTGTCTTTGGGCCCAAAAACCCATGTTTAGGCCTATGGATTTGATAGAGTGGGCTTGGGCACTTGGGCTTCAAATGGACGTTCGTGGTGGCATCGGTTGACCCACGGGGCCCATAATATATCAAATATAAGCTTACTCAGACAGCTATAGTGCGGGCTATAAAGCCCATCTATAACGATTTGTCTTTGGGCCTAAAAACCCATGTGTAGGCCCATGGATTTGATAGAGTGGGCTTGCGCACTTGGGCTTCAAATGGACGTTCGTGGCGGCATCGGTTGACCCACGGGGCCCATAATATATCAAATCGAAGCTGACTCAGAGGGCTATAACGGGCCGCTACAAACTGTGTCTGTAGCGGGCCGTCCTCGGGCCCAAATTCCTTTGTTTTGGGGCCCGAAAACCACTATTTCGGCCCATGGATTTGATTGTGGGCTTGCGCACTTGGGCTTCAAATGGACGTTCGTGGCGGCATCGGTTGACCCACGGGGCCCATAATATATCAGATCGAAGCTGACTCAGAGGTCTACAGTGCGGGCTCTAAAGCCCATCTATAGCGATTTGTCTTTGGGCCCAAAAACCCATGTTTAGGCCCATGGATTTGATAGAGTGGGCTTGGGCACTTGGGCTTCAAATGGATGTTCGTGGCGGCATCGGTTGACCCACGGGGCCCATAATATATCAGATCGAAGCTGACTCAGAGGGCTACAGTGCGGGCTCTAAAGCCCATCTATAGCGATTTGTCTTTGGGTCCAAAAACCCAAGTTTAGGCCCATGGATTTGATAGAGTGGGCTTGGGCACTTGGGCTTCAAATGGACGTTCGTGGTGGCATCGGTTGACCCACGGGGCCCATAATATATCAAATATAAGCTTACTCAGACGGCTATAGTGCGGGCTATAAAGCCCATCTATAACGATTTGTCTTTGGGCCTAAAAACCCATGTGTAGGCCCATGGATTTGATAGAGTGGGCTTGCGCACTTGGGCTTCAAATGGACGTTCGTTGCGGCATCGGTTGACCCACGGGGCCCATAATATATCAAATCGAAGCTGACTCAGAGGGCTATAACGGGCCGCTACAAACTGCGTCTGTAGCGGGCCGTCCTCGGGCCCAAATTCCTTTGTTTTGGGGCCTGAAAACCACTATTTCGGCCCATGGATTTGATTGTGGGCTTGCGCACTTGGGCTTCAAATGGACGTTCGTGGCGGCATCGGTTGACCCACGGGGCCCATAATATATCAGATCGAAGCTGACTCAGAGGTCTACAGTGCGGGCTCTAAAGCCCATCTATAGCGATTTGTCTTTGGGCCCAAAAACCCATGTTTAGGCCCATGGATTTGATAGAGTGGGCTTGGGCACTTGGGCTTCAAATGGATGTTCGTGGCGGCATCGGTTGACCCACGGGGCCCATAATATATCAGATCGAAGCTGACTCAGAGGGCTACAGTGCGGGCTCTAAAGCCCATCTATAGCGATTTGTCTTTGGGTCCAAAAACCCAAGTTTAGGCCCATGGATTTGATAGAGTGGGCTTGGGCACTTGGGCTTCAAATGGACGTTCGTGGTGGCATCGGTTGACCCACGGGGCCCATAATATATCAAATATAAGCTTACTCAGACGGCTATAGTGCGGGCTATAAAGCCCATCTATAACGATTTGTCTTTGGGCCTAAAAACCCATGTGTAGGCCCATGGATTTGATAGAGTGGGCTTGCGCACTTGGGCTTCAAATGGACGTTCGTGGCGGCATCGGTTGACCCACTGGGCCCATAATATATCAAATCGAAGCTGACTCAGAGGGCTATAACGGGCCGCTACAAACTGTGTCTGTAGCGGGCCGTCCTCGGGCCCAAATTCCTTTGTTTTGGGGCCCGAAAACCACTATTTCGGCCCATGGATTTGATTGTGGGCTTGCGCACTTGGGCATCAAATGGACGTTCGTGGCGGCATCGGTTGACCCACGGGGCCCATAATATATCAGATCGAAGCTGACTCAGAGGTCTACAGTGCGGGCTCTAAAGCCCATCTATAGCGATTTGTCTTTGGGCCAAAAAACCCATTTTTAGGCCCATGGATTTGATAGAGTGGGCTTGGGCACTTGGGCTTCAAATGGATGTTCGTGGCGGCATCGGTTGACCCACGGGGCCCATAATATATCAGATCGAAGCTGACTCAGAGGGCTACAGTGCGGGCTCTAAAGCCCATCTATAGCGATTTGTCTTTGGGTCCAAAAACCCAAGTTTAGGCCCATGGATTTGATAGAGTGGGCTTGGGCACTTGGGCTTCAAATGGACGTTCGTGGTGGCATCGGTTGACCCACGGGGCCCATAATATATCAAATATAAGCTTACTCAGACGGCTATAGTGCGGGCTATAAAGCCCATCTATAACGATTTGTCTTTGGGCCTAAAAACCCATGTGTAGGCCCATGGATTTGATAGAGTGGGCTTGCGCACTTGGGCTTCAAATGGACGTTCGTTGCGGCATCGGTTGACCCACGGGGCCCATAATATATCAAATCGAAGCTGACTCAGAGGGCTATAACGGGCCGCTACAAACTGCGTCTGTAGCGGGCCGTCCTCGGGCCCAAATTCCTTTGTTTTGGGGCCTGAAAACCACTATTTCGGCCCATGGATTTGATTGTGGGCTTGCGCACTTGGGCTTCAAATGGACGTTCGTGGCGGCATCGGTTGACCCACGGGGCCCATAATATATCAGATCGAAGCTGACTCAGAGGTCTACAGTGCGGGCTCTAAAGCCCATCTATAGCGATTTGTCTTTGGGCCCAAAAACCCATGTTTAGGCCCATGGATTTGATAGAGTGGGCTTGGGCACTTGGGCTTCAAATGGATGTTCGTGGCGGCATCGGTTGACCCACGGGGCCCATAATATATCAGATCGAAGCTGACTCAGAGGGCTACAGTGCGGGCTCTAAAGCCCATCTATAGCGATTTGTCTTTGGGTCCAAAAACCCAAGTTTAGGCCCATGGATTTGATAGAGTGGGCTTGGGCACTTGGGCTTCAAATGGACGTTCGTGGTGGCATCGGTTGACCCACGGGGCCCATAATATATCAAATATAAGCTTACTCAGACGGCTATAGTGCGGGCTATAAAGCCCATCTATAACGATTTGTCTTTGGGCCTAAAAACCCATGTGTAGGCCCATGGATTTGATAGAGTGGGCTTGCGCACTTGGGCTTCAAATGGACGTTCGTGGCGGCATCGGTTGACCCACTGGGCCCATAATATATCAAATCGAAGCTGACTCAGAGGGCTATAACGGGCCGCTACAAACTGCGTCTGTAGCGGGCCGTCCTCGGGCCCAAATTCCTTTGTTTTGGGGCCCGAAAACCACTATTTCGGCCCATGGATTTGATTGTGGGCTTGCGCACTTGGGCATCAAATGGACGTTCGTGGCGGCATCGGTTGACCCACGGGGCCCATAATATATCAGATCGAAGCTGACTCAGAGGTCTACAGTGCGGGCTCTAAAGCCCATCTATAGCGATTTGTCTTTGGGCCCAAAAACCCATTTTTAGGCCCATGGATTTGATAGAGTGGGCTTGGGCACTTGGGCTTCAAATGGATGTTCGTGGCGGCATCGGTTGACCCACGGGGCCCATAATATATCAGATCGAAGCTGACTCAGAGGGCTACAGTGCGGGCTCTAAAGCCCATCTATAGCGATTTTTCTTTGGGCCCAAAAACCCATGTTTAGGCCCATGGATTTGATAGAGTGGGCTTGGGCACTTGGGCTTCAAATGGATGTTCGTGGCGGCATCGGTTGACCCACGGGGCCCATAATATATCAGATCGAAGCTGACTCAGAGGGCTACAGTGAGGGCTCTAAAGCCCATCTATAGCGATTTGTCTTTGGGCCCAAAAACCCATGTTTAGGCCTATGGATTTGATAGAGTGGGCTTGGGCACTTGGGCTTCAAATGGACGTTCGTGGTGGCATCGGTTGACCCACGGGGCCCATAATATATCAAATATAAGCTTACTCAGACAGCTATAGTGCGGGCTATAAAGCCCATCTATAACGATTTGTCTTTGGGCCTAAAAACCCATGTGTAGGCCCATGGATTTGATAGAGTGGGCTTGCGCACTTGGGCTTCAAATGGACGTTCGTGGCGGCATCGGTTGACCCACGGGGCCCATAATATATCAAATCGAAGCTGACTCAGAGGGCTATAACGGGCCGCTACAAACTGTGTCTGTAGCGGGCCGTCCTCGGGCCCAAATTCCTTTGTTTTGGGGCCCGAAAACCACTATTTCGGCCCATGGATTTGATTGTGGGCTTGCGGACTTGGGCTTCAAATGGACGTTCGTGGCGGCATCGGTTGACCCACGGGGCCCATAATATATCAGATCGAAGCTGACTCAGAGGTCTACAGTGCGGGCTCTAAAGCCCATCTATAGCGATTTGTCTTTGGGCCCAAAAACCCATGTTTAGGCCCATGGATTTGATAGAGTGGGCTTGGGCACTTGGGCTTCAAATGGATGTTCGTGGCGGCATCGGTTGACCCACGGGGCCCATAATATATCAGATCGAAGCTGACTCAGAGGGCTACAGTGCGGGCTCTAAAGCCCATCTATAGCGATTTGTCTTTGGGTCCAAAAACCCAAGTTTAGGCCCATGGATTCGATAGAGTGGGCTTGGGCACTTGGGCTTCAAATGGACGTTCGTGGTGGCATCGGTTGACCCACGGGGCCCATAATATATCAAATATAAGCTTACTCAGACGGCTATAGTGCGGGCTATAAAGCCCATCTATAACGATTTGTCTTTGGGCCTAAAAACCCATGTGTAGGCCCATGGATTTGATAGAGTGGGCTTGCGCACTTGGGCTTCAAATGGACGTTCGTGGCGGCATCGGTTGACCCACTGGGCCCATAATATATCAAATCGAAGCTGACTCAGAGGGCTATAACGGGTCGCTACAAACTGCGTCTGTAGCGGGCCGTCCTCGGGCCCAAATTCCTTTGTTTTGGGGCCCGAAAACCACTATTTCGGCCCATGGATTTGATTGTGGGCTTGCGCACTTGGGCATCAAATGGACGTTCGTGGCGGCATCGGTTGACCCACGGGGCCCATAATATATCAGATCGAAGCTGACTCAGAGGTCTACAGTGCGGGCTCTAAAGCCCATCTATAGCGATTTGTCTTTGGGCCCAAAAACCCATTTTTAGGCCCATGGATTTGATAGAGTGGGCTTGGGCACTTGGGCTTCAAATGGATGTTCGTGGCGGCATCGGTTGACCCACGGGGCCCATAATATATCAGATCGAAGCTGACTCAGAGGGCTACAGTGCGGGCTCTAAAGCCCATCTATAGCGATTTTTCTTTGGGCCCAAAAACCCATGTTTAGGCCCATGGATTTGATAGAGTGGGCTTGGGCACTTGGGCTTCAAATGGATGTTCGTGGCGGCATCGGTTGACCCACGGGGCCCATAATATATCAGATCGAAGCTGACTCAGAGGGCTACAGTGCGGGCTCTAAAGCCCATCTATAGCGATTTGTCTTTGGGCCCAAAAACCCATGTTTAGGCCTATGGATTTGATAGAGTGGGCTTGGGCACTTGGGCTTCAAATGGACGTTCGTGGTGGCATCGGTTGACCCACGGGGCCCATAATATATCAAATATAAGCTTACTCAGACAGCTATAGTGCGGGCTATAAAGCCCATCTATAACGATTTGTCTTTGGGCCTAAAAACCCATGTGTAGGCCCATGGATTTGATAGAGTGGGCTTGCGCACTTGGGCTTCAAATGGACGTTCGTGGCGGCATCGGTTGACCCACGGGGCCCATAATATATCAAATCGAAGCTGACTCAGAGGGCTATAACGGGCCGCTACAAACTGTGTCTGTAGCGGGCCGTCCTCGGGCCCAAATTCCTTTGTTTTGGGGCCCGAAAACCACTATTTCGGCCCATGGATTTGATTGTGGGCTTGCGCACTTGGGCTTCAAATGGACGTTCGTGGCGGCATCGGTTGACCCACGGGGCCCATAATATATCAGATCGAAGCTGACTCAGAGGTCTACAGTGCGGGCTCTAAAGCCCATCTATAGCGATTTGTCTTTGGGCCCAAAAACCCATGTTTAGGCCCATGGATTTGATAGAGTGGGCTTGGGCACTTGGGCTTCAAATGGATGTTCGTGGCGGCATCGGTTGACCCACGGGGCCCATAATATATCAGATCGAAGCTGACTCAGAGGGCTACAGTGCGGGCTCTAAAGCCCATCTATAGCGATTTGTCTTTGGGTCCAAAAACCCAAGTTTAGGCCCATGGATTTGATAGAGTGGGCTTGGGCACTTGGGCTTCAAATGGACGTTCGTGGTGGCATCGGTTGACCCACGGGGCCCATAATATATCAAATATAAGCTTACTCAGACGGCTATAGTGCGGGCTATAAAGCCCATCTATAACGATTTGTCTTTGGGCCTAAAAACCCATGTGTAGGCCCATGGATTTGATAGAGTGGGCTTGCGCACTTGGGCTTCAAATGGACGTTCGTTGCGGCATCGGTTGACCCACGGGGCCCATAATATATCAAATCGAAGCTGACTCAGAGGGCTATAACGGGCCGCTACAAACTGCGTCTGTAGCGGGCCGTCCTCGGGCCCAAATTCCTTTGTTTTGGGGCCTGAAAACCACTATTTCGGCCCATGGATTTGATTGTGGGCTTGCGCACTTGGGCTTCAAATGGACGTTCGTGGCGGCATCGGTTGACCCACGGGGCCCATAATATATCAGATCGAAGCTGACTCAGAGGTCTACAGTGCGGGCTCTAAAGCCCATCTATAGCGATTTGTCTTTGGGCCCAAAAACCCATGTTTAGGCCCATGGATTTGATAGAGTGGGCTTGGGCACTTGGGCTTCAAATGGATGTTCGTGGCGGCATCGGTTGACCCACGGGGCCCATAATATATCAGATCGAAGCTGACTCAGAGGGCTACAGTGCGGGCTCTAAAGCCCATCTATAGCGATTTGTCTTTGGGCCCAAAAACCCAAGTTTAGGCCCATGGATTTGATAGAGTGGGCTTGGGCACTTGGGCTTCAAATGGACGTTCGTGGTGGCATCGGTTGACCCACGGGGCCCATAATATATCAAATATAAGCTTACTCAGGCGGCTATAGTGCGGGCTATAAAGCCCATCTATAACGATTTGTCTTTGGGCCTAAAAACCCATGTGTAGGCCCAAGGATTTGATAGAGTGGGCTTGCGCACTTGGGCTTCAAATGGACGTTCGTGGCGGCATCGGTTGACCCACGGGGCCCATAATATATCAAATCGAAGCTGACTCAGAGGGCTATAACGGGCCGCTACAAACTACGTCTGTAGCGGGCCGTCCTCGGGCCCAAATTCCTTTGTTTTGGGGCCCGAAAACCACTATTTCGGCCCATGGATTTGATTGTGGGCTTGCGCACTTGGGCTTCAAATGGACGTTCGTGGCGGCATCGGTTGACCCACGGGGCCCATAATATATCAGATCGAAGCTGACTCAGAGGTCTACAGTGCGGGCTCTAAAGCCCATCTATAGCGATTTGTCTTTGGGCCCAAAAACCCATGTTTAGGCCCATGGATTTGATAGAGTGGGCTTGGGCACGTGGGCTTCAAATGGATGTTCGTGGCGGCATCGGTTGACCCACGGGGCCCATAATATATCAGATCGAAGCTGACTCAGAGGGCTACAGTGCGGGCTCTAAAGCCCATCTATAGCGATTTGTCTTTGGGCCCAAAAACCCAAGTTTAGGCCCATGGATTTGATAGAGTGGGCTTGGGCACTTGGGCTTCAAATGGACGTTCGTGGTGGCATCGGTTGACCCACGGGGCCCATAATATATCAA
Source organism: Mallotus nudiflorus (assembly GCA_947683625.1). Classification (NCBI taxonomy): domain Eukaryota; kingdom Viridiplantae; phylum Streptophyta; class Magnoliopsida; order Malpighiales; family Euphorbiaceae; genus Mallotus; species Mallotus nudiflorus. The sequence continues at coordinate 31,232 of CANTUR010000941.1, forward strand.
ATATAAGCTTACTCAGGCGGCTATAGTGCGGGCTATAAAGCCCATCTATAACGATTTGTCTTTGGGCCTAAAAACCCATGTGTAGGCCCATGGATTTGATAGAGTGGGCTTGCGCACTTGGGCTTCAAATGGACGTTCGTGGCGGCATCGGTTGACCCACGGGGCCCATAATACATCAAATCGAAGCTGACTCAGAGGGCTATAACGGGCCGCTACAAACTGTGTCTGTAGCGGGCCGTCCTCGGGCCCAAATTCCTTTGTTTTGGGGCCCGAAAACCACTATTTCGGCCCATGGATTTGATTGTGGGCTTGCGCACTTGGGCTTCAAATGGACGTTCGTGGCGGCATCGGTTGACCCACGGGGCCCATAATATATCAAATCGAAGCTGACTCAGAGGGCTATAACGGGCCGCTACAAACTGCGTCTGTAGCGGGCCGTCCTCGGGCCCAAATTCCTTTGTTTTGGGGCCTGAAAACCACTATTTCGGCCCATGGATTTGATTGTGGGCTTGCGCACTTGGGCTTCAAATGGACGTTCGTGGCGGCATCGGTTGACCCACGGGGCCCATAATATATCAGATCGAAGCTGACTCAGAGGTCTACAGTGCGGGCTCTAAAGCCCATCTATAGCGATTTGTCTTTGGGCCCAAAAACCCATGTTTAGGCCCATGGATTTGATAGAGTGGGCTTGGGCACTTGGGCTTCAAATGGATGTTCGTGGCGGCATCGGTTGACCCACGGGGCCCATAATATATCAGATCGAAGCTGACTCAGAGGGCTACAGTGCGGGCTCTAAAGCCCATCTATAGCGATTTGTCTTTGGGCCCAAAAACCCAAGTTTAGGCCCATGGATTTGATAGAGTGGGCTTGGGCACTTGGGCTTCAAATGGACGTTCGTGGTGGCATCGGTTGACCCACGGGGCCCATAATATATCAAATATAAGCTTACTCAGGCGGCTATAGTGCGGGCTATAAAGCCCATCTATAACGATTTGTCTTTGGGACTAAAAACCCATGTGTAGGCCCATGGATTTGATAGAGTGGGCTTGCGCACTTGGGCTTCAAATGGATGTTCGTGGCGGCATCGATTGACCCACGGGGCCTATAATATATCAAATCGAAGCTGACTCAGAGGGCTATAACGGGCCGCTACAAACTGCGTCTGTAGCGGGCCGTCCTCGGGCCCAAATTCCTTTGTTTTGGGGCCCGAAAACCACTATTTCGGCCCATGGATTTGATTGTGGGCTTGCGCACTTGGGCTTCAAATGGACGTTCGTGGCGGCATCGGTTGACCGACGGGGCCCATAATATATCAGATCGAAGCTGACTCAGAGGTCTACAGTGCGGGCTCTAAAGCCCATCTATAGCGATTTGTCTTTGGGCCCAAAAACCCATGTTTAGGCCCATGGATTTGATAGAGTGGGCTTGGGCACTTGGGCTTCAAATGGATGTTCGTGGCGGCATCGGTTGACCCACGGGGCCCATAATATATCAGATCGAAGCTGACTCAGAGGGCTACAGTGCGGGCTCTAAAGCCCATCTATAGCGATTTGTCTTTGGGCCCAAAAACCCAAGTTTAGGCCCATGGATTTGATAGAGTGGGCTTGGGCACTTGGGCTTCAAATGGACGTTCGTGGTGGCATCGGTTGACCCACGGGGCCCATAATATATCAAATATAAGCTTACTCAGACGGCTATAGTGCGGGCTATAAAGCCCATCTATAACGATTTGTCTTTGGGCCTAAAAACCCATGTGTAGGCCCAAGGATTTGATAGAGTGGGCTTGCGCACTTGGGCTTCAAATGGACGTTCGTGGCGGCATCGGTTGACCCACGGGGCCCATAATATATCAAATCGAAGCTGACTCAGAGGGCTATAACGGGCCGCTACAAACTATGTCTGTAGCGGGCCGTCCTCGGGCCCAAATTCCTTTGTTTTGGGGCCCGAAAACCACTATTTCGGCCCATGGATTTGATTGTGGGCTTGCGCACTTGGGCTTCAAATGGACGTTCGTGGCGGCATCGGTTGACCCACGGGGCCCATAATATATCAGATCGAAGCTGACTCAGAGGTCTACAGTGCGGGCTCTAAAGCCCATCTATAGCGATTTGTCTTTGGGCCCAAAAACCCAAGTTTAGGCCCATGGATTTGATAGAGTGGGCTTGGGCACTTGGGCTTCAAATGGATGTTCGTGGCGGCATCGGTTGACCCACGGGGCCCATAATATATCAGATCGAAGCTGACTCAGAGGGCTACAGTGCGGGCTCTAAAGCCCATCTATAGCGATTTGTCTTTGGGCCCAAAAACCCAAGTTTAGGCCCATGGATTTGATAGAGTGGGCTTGGGCACTTGGGCTTCAAATGGACGTTCGTGGTGGCATCGGTTGACCCACGGGGCCCATAATATATCAAATATAAGCTTACTCAGGCGGCTATAGTGCGGGCTATAAAGCCCATCTATAACGATTTGTCTTTGGGCCTAAAAACCCATGTGTAGGCCCATGGATTTGATAGAGTGGGCTTGCGCACTTGGGCTTCAAATGGACGTTCGTGGCGGCATCGGTTGACCCACGGGGCCCATAATACATCAAATCGAAGCTGACTCAGAGGGCTATAACGGGCCGCTACAAACTGTGTCTGTAGCGGGCCGTCCTCGGGCCCAAATTCCTTTGTTTTGGGGCCCGAAAACCACTATTTCGGCCCATGGATTTGATTGTGGGCTTGCGCACTTGGGCTTCAAATGGACGTTCGTGGCGGCATCGGTTGACCCACGGGGCCCATAATATATCAAATCGAAGCTGACTCAGAGGGCTATAACGGGCCGCTACAAACTGTGTCTGTAGCGGGCCGTCCTCGGGCCCAAATTCCTTTGTTTTGGGGCCTGAAAACCACTATTTCGGCCCATGGATTTGATTGTGGGCTTGCGCACTTGGGCTTCAAATGGACGTTCGTGGCGGCATCGGTTGACCCACGGGGCCCATAATATATCAGATCGAAGCTGACTCAGAGGTCTACAGTGCGGGCTCTAAAGCCCATCTATAGCGATTTGTCTTTGGGCCCAAAAACCCATGTTTAGGCCCATGGATTTGATAGAGTGGGCTTGGGCACTTGGGCTTCAAATGGATGTTCGTGGCGGCATCGGTTGACCCACGGGGCCCATAATATATCAGATCGAAGCTGACTCAGAGGGCTACAGTGCGGGCTCTAAAGCCCATCTATAGCGATTTGTCTTTGGGCCCAAAAACCCAAGTTTAGGCCCATGGATTTGATAGAGTGGGCTTGGGCACTTGGGCTTCAAATGGACGTTCGTGGTGGCATCGGTTGACCCACGGGGCCCATAATATATCAAATATAAGCTTACTCAGGCGGCTATAGTGCGGGCTATAAAGCCCATCTATAACGATTTGTCTTTGGGCCTAAAAACCCATGTGTAGGCCCATGGATTTGATAGAGTGGGCTTGCGCACTTGGGCTTCAAATGGACGTTCGTGGCGGCATCGGTTGACCCACGGGGCCCATAATATATCAAATCGAAGCTGACTCAGAGGGCTATAACGGGCTGCTACAAACTGTGTCTGTAGCGGGCCGTCCTCGGGCCCAAATTCCTTTGTTTTGGGGCCCGAAAACCACTATTTCGGCCCATGGATTTGATTGTGGGCTTGCGCACTTGGGCTTCAAATGGACGTTCGTGGCGGCATCGGTTGACCCACGGGGCCCATAATATATCAGATCGAAGCTGACTCAGAGGTCTACAGTGCGGGCTCTAAAGCCCATCTATAGCGATTTGTCTTTGGGCCCAAAAACCCATGTTTAGGCCCATGGATTTGATAGAGTGGGCTTGGGCACTTGGGCTTCAAATGGATGTTCGTGGCGGCATCGGTTGACCCACGGGTCCCATAATATATCAGATCGAAGCTGACTCAGAGGGCTACAGTGCGGGCTCTAAAGCCCATCTATAGCGATTTGTCTTTGGGCCCAAAAACCCAAGTTTAGGCCCATGGATTTGATAGAGTGGGCTTGGGCACTTGGGCTTCAAATGGACGTTCGTGGTGGCATCGGTTGACCCACGGGGCCCATAATATATCAAATATAAGCTTACTCAGACGGCTATAGTGCGGGCTATAAAGCCCATCTATAACGATTTGTCTTTGGGCCTAAAAACCCATGTGTAGGCCCAAGGATTTGATAGAGTGGGCTTGCGCACTTGGGCTTCAAATGGACGTTCGTGGCGGCATCGGTTGACCCACGGGGCCCATAATATATCAAATCGAAGCTGACTCAGAGGGCTATAACGGGCCGCTACAAACTACGTCTGTAGCGGGCCGTCCTCGGGCCCAAATTCCTTTGTTTTGGGGCCCGAAAACCACTATTTCGGCCCATGGATTTGATTGTGGGCTTGCGCACTTGGGCTTCAAATGGACGTTCGTGGCGGCATCGGTTGACCCACGGGGCCCATAATATATCAGATCGAAGCTGACTCAGAGGTCTACAGTGCGGGCTCTAAAGCCCATCTATAGCGATTTGTCTTTGGGCCCAAAAACCCATGTTTAGGCCCATGGATTTGATAGAGTGGGCTTGGGCACGTGGGCTTCAAATGGATGTTCGTGGCGGCATCGGTTGACCCACGGGGCCCATAATATATCAGATCGAAGCTGACTCAGAGGGCTACAGTGCGGGCTCTAAAGCCCATCTATAGCGATTTGTCTTTGGGCCCAAAAACCCAAGTTTAGGCCCATGGATTTGATAGAGTGGGCTTGGGCACTTGGGCTTCAAATGGACGTTCGTGGTGGCATCGGTTGACCCACGGGGCCCATAATATATCAAATATAAGCTTACTCAGGCGGCTATAGTGCGGGCTATAAAGCCCATCTATAACGATTTGTCTTTGGGCCTAAAAACCCATGTGTAGGCCCATGGATTTGATAGAGTGGGCTTGCGCACTTGGGCTTCAAATGGACGTTCGTGGCGGCATCGGTTGACCCACGGGGCCCATAATACATCAAATCGAAGCTGACTCAGAGGGCTATAACGGGCCGCTACAAACTGTGTCTGTAGCGGGCCGTCCTCGGGCCCAAATTCCTTTGTTTTGGGGCCCGAAAACCACTATTTCGGCCCATGGATTTGATTGTGGGCTTGCGCACTTGGGCTTCAAATGGACGTTCGTGGCGGCATCGGTTGACCCACGGGGCCCATAATATATCAAATCGAAGCTGACTCAGAGGGCTATAACGGGCCGCTACAAACTGCGTCTGTAGCGGGCCGTCCTCGGGCCCAAATTCCTTTGTTTTGGGGCCTGAAAACCACTATTTCGGCCCATGGATTTGATTGTGGGCTTGCGCACTTGGGCTTCAAATGGACGTTCGTGGCGGCATCGGTTGACCCACGGGGCCCATAATATATCAGATCGAAGCTGACTCAGAGGTCTACAGTGCGGGCTCTAAAGCCCATCTATAGCGATTTGTCTTTGGGCCCAAAAACCCATGTTTAGGCCCATGGATTTGATAGAGTGGGCTTGGGCACTTGGGCTTCAAATGGATGTTCGTGGCGGCATCGGTTGACCCACGGGGCCCATAATATATCAGATCGAAGCTGACTCAGAGGGCTACAGTGCGGGCTCTAAAGCCCATCTATAGCGATTTGTCTTTGGGCCCAAAAACCCAAGTTTAGGCCCATGGATTTGATAGAGTGGGCTTGGGCACTTGGGCTTCAAATGGACGTTCGTGGTGGCATCGGTTGACCCACGGGGCCCATAATATATCAAATATAAGCTTACTCAGGCGGCTATAGTGCGGGCTATAAAGCCCATCTATAACGATTTGTCTTTGGGCCTAAAAACCCATGTGTAGGCCCATGGATTTGATAGAGTGGGCTTGCGCACTTGGGCTTCAAATGGATGTTCGTGGCGGCATCGATTGACCCACGGGGCCTATAATATATCAAATCGAAGCTGACTCAGAGGGCTATAACGGGCCGCTACAAACTGCGTCTGTAGCGGGCCGTCCTCGGGCCCAAATTCCTTTGTTTTGGGGCCCGAAAACCACTATTTCGGCCCATGGATTTGATTGTGGGCTTGCGCACTTGGGCTTCAAATGGACGTTCGTGGCGGCATCGGTTGACCCACGGGGCCCATAATATATCAGATCGAAGCTGACTCAGAGGTCTACAGTGCGGGCTCTAAAGCCCATCTATAGCGATTTGTCTTTGGGCCCAAAAACCCATGTTTAGGCCCATGGATTTGATAGAGTGGGCTTGGGCACTTGGGCTTCAAATGGATGTTCGTGGCGGCATCGGTTGACCCACGGGGCCCATAATATATCAGATCGAAGCTGACTCAGAGGGCTACAGTGCGGGCTCTAAAGCCCATCTATAGCGATTTGTCTTTGGGCCCAAAAACCCAAGTTTAGGCCCATGGATTTGATAGAGTGGGCTTGGGCACTTGGGCTTCAAATGGACGTTCGTGGTGGCATCGGTTGACCCACGGGGCCCATAATATATCAAATATAAGCTTACTCAGACGGCTATAGTGCGGGCTATAAAGCCCATCTATAACGATTTGTCTTTGGGCCTAAAAACCCATGTGTAGGCCCAAGGATTTGATAGAGTGGGCTTGCGCACTTGGGCTTCAAATGGACGTTCGTGGCGGCATCGGTTGACCCACGGGGCCCATAATATATCAAATCGAAGCTGACTCAGAGGGCTATAACGGGCCGCTACAAACTATGTCTGTAGCGGGCCGTCCTCGGGCCCAAATTCCTTTGTTTTGGGGCCCGAAAACCACTATTTCGGCCCATGGATTTGATTGTGGGCTTGCGCACTTGGGCTTCAAATGGACGTTCGTGGCGGCATCGGTTGACCCACGGGGCCCATAATATATCAGATCGAAGCTGACTCAGAGGTCTACAGTGCGGGCTCTAAAGCCCATCTATAGCGATTTGTCTTTGGGCCCAAAAACCCAAGTTTAGGCCCATGGATTTGATAGAGTGGGCTTGGGCACTTGGGCTTCAAATGGATGTTCGTGGCGGCATCGGTTGACCCACGGGGCCCATAATATATCAGATCGAAGCTGACTCAGAGGGCTACAGTGCGGGCTCTAAAGCCCATCTATAGCGATTTGTCTTTGGGCCCAAAAACCCAAGTTTAGGCCCATGGATTTGATAGAGTGGGCTTGGGCACTTGGGCTTCAAATGGACGTTCGTGGTGGCATCGGTTGACCCACGGGGCCCATAATATATCAAATATAAGCTTACTCAGGCGGCTATAGTGCGGGCTATAAAGCCCATCTATAACGATTTGTCTTTGGGCCTAAAAAACCCATGTGTAGGCCCATGGATTTGATAGAGTGGGCTTGCGCACTTGGGCTTCAAATGGACGTTCGTGGCGGCATCGGTTGACCCACGGGGCCCATAATACATCAAATCGAAGCTGACTCAGAGGGCTATAACGGGCCGCTACAAACTGTGTCTGTAGCGGGCCGTCCTCGGGCCCAAATTCCTTTGTTTTGGGGCCCGAAAACCACTATTTCGGCCCATGGATTTGATTGTGGGCTTGCGCACTTGGGCTTCAAATGGACGTTCGTGGCGGCATCGGTTGACCCACGGGGCCCATAATATATCAAATCGAAGCTGACTCAGAGGGCTATAACGGGCCGCTACAAACTGTGTCTGTAGCGGGCCGTCCTCGGGCCCAAATTCCTTTGTTTTGGGGCCTGAAAACCACTATTTCGGCCCATGGATTTGATTGTGGGCTTGCGCACTTGGGCTTCAAATGGACGTTCGTGGCGGCATCGGTTGACCCACGGGGCCCATAATATATCAGATCGAAGCTGACTCAGAGGTCTACAGTGCGGGCTCTAAAGCCCATCTATAGCGATTTGTCTTTGGGCCCAAAAACCCATGTTTAGGCCCATGGATTTGATAGAGTGGGCTTGGGCACTTGGGCTTCAAATGGATGTTCGTGGCGGCATCGGTTGACCCACGGGGCCCATAATATATCAGATCGAAGCTGACTCAGAGGGCTACAGTGCGGGCTCTAAAGCCCATCTATAGCGATTTGTCTTTGGGCCCAAAAACCCAAGTTTAGGCCCATGGATTTGATAGAGTGGGCTTGGGCACTTGGGCTTCAAATGGACGTTCGTGGTGGCATCGGTTGACCCACGGGGCCCATAATATATCAAATATAAGCTTACTCAGGCGGCTATAGTGCGGGCTATAAAGCCCATCTATAACGATTTGTCTTTGGGCCTAAAAACCCATGTGTAGGCCCATGGATTTGATAGAGTGGGCTTGCGCACTTGGGCTTCAAATGGACGTTCGTGGCGGCATCGGTTGACCCACGGGGCCCATAATATATCAAATCGAAGCTGACTCAGAGGGCTATAACGGGCTGCTACAAACTGTGTCTGTAGCGGGCCGTCCTCGGGCCCAAATTCCTTTGTTTTGGGGCCCGAAAACCACTATTTCGGCCCATGGATTTGATTGTGGGCTTGCGCACTTGGGCTTCAAATGGACGTTCGTGGCGGCATCGGTTGACCCACGGGGCCCATAATATATCAGATCGAAGCTGACTCAGAGGTCTACAGTGCGGGCTCTAAAGCCCATCTATAGCGATTTGTCTTTGGGCCCAAAAACCCATGTTTAGGCCCATGGATTTGATAGAGTGGGCTTGGGCACTTGGGCTTCAAATGGATGTTCGTGGCGGCATCGGTTGACCCACGGGTCCCATAATATATCAGATCGAAGCTGACTCAGAGGGCTACAGTGCGGGCTCTAAAGCCCATCTATAGCGATTTGTCTTTGGGCCCAAAAACCCAAGTTTAGGCCCATGGATTTGATAGAGTGGGCTTGGGCACTTGGGCTTCAAATGGACGTTCGTGGTGGCATCGGTTGACCCACGGGGCCCATAATATATCAAATATAAGCTTACTCAGACGGCTATAGTGCGGGCTATAAAGCCCATCTATAACGATTTGTCTTTGGGCCTAAAAACCCATGTGTAGGCCCATGGATTTGATAGAGTGGGCTTGCGCACTTGGGCTTCAAATGGACGTTCGTGGCGGCATCGGTTGACCCACGGGGCCCATAATATATCAAATCGAAGCTGACTCAGAGGGCTATAACGGGCCGCTACAAACTGCGTCTGTAGCGGGCCGTCCTCGGGCCCAAATTCCTTTGTTTTGGGGCCCGAAAACCACTATTTCGGCCCATGGATTTGATTGTGGGCTTGCGCACTTGGGCTTCAAATGGACGTTCGTGGCGGCATCGGTTGACCCACGGGGCCCATAATATATCAGATCGAAGCTGACTCAGAGGTCTACAGTGCGGGCTCTAAAGCCCATCTATAGCGATTTGTCTTTGGGCCCAAAAACCCATGTTTAGGCCCATGGATTTGATAGAGTGGGCTTGGGCACTTGGGCTTCAAATGGATGTTCGTGGCGGCATCGGTTGACCCACGGGGCCCATAATATATCAGATCGAAACTGACTCAGAGGGCTACAGTGCGGGCTCTAAAGCCCATCTATAGCGATTTGTCTTTGGGCCCAAAAACCCAAGTTTAGGCCCATGGATTTGATAGAGTGGGCTTGGGCACTTGGGCTTCAAATGGACGTTCGTGGTGGCATCGGTTGACCCACGGGACCCATAATATATCAAATATAAGCTTACTCAGACGGCTATAGTGCGGGCTATAAAGCCCATCTATAACGATTTGTCTTTGGGCCTAAAAACCCATGTGTATGCCCATGGATTTGATAGAGTGGGCTTGCGCACTTGGGCTTCAAATGGACGTTCGTGGCGGCATCGGTTGACCCACGGGGCCCATAATATATCAAATCGAAGCTGACTCAGAGGGCTATAACGGGCCGCTACAAACTGTGTCTGTAGCGGGCCGTCCTCGGGCCTAAATTCCTTTGTTTTGGGGCCCGAAAACCACTATTTCGGCCCATGGATTTGATTGTGGGCTTGCGCACTTGGGTTTCAAATGGACGTTCGTGGCGGCATCGGTTGACCCACGGGGCCCATAATATATCAGATCGAAGCTGACTCAGAGGTCTACAGTGCGGGCTCTAAAGCCCATCTATAGCGATTTGTCTTTGGGCCCAAAAACCCATGTTTAGGCCCATGGATTTGATAGAGTGGGCTTGGGCACTTGGGCTTCAAATGGATGTTCGTGGCGGCATCGGTTGACCCACGGGTCCCATAATATATCAGATCGAAGCTGACTCAGAGGGCTACAGTGCGGGCTCTAAAGCCCATCTATAGCGATTTGTCTTTGGGCCCAAAAACCCAAGTTTAGGCCCATGGATTTGATAGAGTGGGCTTGGGCACTTGGGCTTCAAATGGACGTTCGTGGTGGCATCGGTTGACCCACGGGGCCCATAATATATCAAATATAAGCTTACTCAGACGGCTATAGTGCGGGCTATAAAGCCCATCTATAACGATTTGTCTTTGGGCCTAAAAACCCATGTGTAGGCCTATGGATTTGATAGAGTGGGCTTGCGCACTTGGGCTTCAAATGGACGTTCGTGGCGGCATCGGTTGACCCACGGGGCCCATAATATATCAAATCGAAGCTGACTCAGAGGGCTATAACGGGCCGCTACAAACTGTGTCTGTAGCGGGCCGTCCTCGGGCCCAAATTCCTTTGTTTTGGGGCCCGAAAACCACTATTTCGGCCCATGGATTTGATTGTGGGCTTGCGCACTTGGGCTTCAAATGGACGTTCGTGGCGGCATCGGTTGACCCACGGGGCCCATAATATATCAGATCAAAGCTGACTCAGAGGTCTACAGTGCGGGCTCTAAAGCCCATCTATAGCGATTTGTCTTTGGGCCCAAAAACCCATGTTTAGGCCCATGTATTTGATAGAGTGGGCTTGGGCACTTGGGCTTCAAATGGATGTTCGTGGCGGCATCGGTTGACCCACGGGTCCCATAATATATCAGATCGAAGCTGACTCAGAGGGCTACAGTGCGGGCTCTAAAGCCCATCTATAGCGATTTGTCTTTGGGCCCAAAAACCCAAGTTTAGGCCCATGGATTTGATAGAGTGGGCTTGGGCATTTGGGCTTCAAATGGACGTTCGTGGTGGCATCGGTTGACCCACGGGGCCCATAATATATCAAATATAAGCTTACTCAGACGGCTATAGTGCGGGCTATAAAGCCCATCTATAACGATTTGTCTTTGGGCCTAAAAACCCATGTGTAGGCCCATGGATTTGATAGAGTGGGCTTGCGCACTTGGGCTTCAAATGGACGTTCGTGGCGGCATCGGTTGACCCACGGGGCCCATAATATATCAAATCGAAGCTGACTCAGAGGGCTATAACGGGCCGCTACAAACTGCGTCTGTAGCGGGCCGTCCTCGGGCCCAAATTCCTTTGTTTTGGGGCCCGAAAACCACTATTTCGGCCCATGGATTTGATTGTGGGCTTGCGCACTTGGGCTTCAAATGGACGTTCGTGGCGGCATCGGTTGACCCACGGGGCCCATAATATATCAGATCGAAGCTGACTCAGAGGTCTACAGTGCGGGCTCTAAAGCCCATCTATAGCGATTTGTCTTTGGGCCCAAAAACCCATGTTTAGGCCCATGGATTTGATAGAGTGGGCTTGGGCACTTGGGCTTCAAATGGATGTTCGTGGCGGCATCGGTTGACCCACGGGGCCCATAATATATCAGATCGAAACTGACTCAGAGGGCTACAGTGCGGGCTCTAAAGCCCATCTATAGCGATTTGTCTTTGGGCCCAAAAACCCAAGTTTAGGCCCATGGATTTGATAGAGTGGGCTTGGGCACTTGGGCTTCAAATGGACGTTCGTGGTGGCATCGGTTGACCCACGGGACCCATAATATATCAAATATAAGCTTACTCAGACGGCTATAGTGCGGGCTATAAAGCCCATCTATAACGATTTGTCTTTGGGCCTAAAAACCCATGTGTATGCCCATGGATTTGATAGAGTGGGCTTGCGCACTTGGGCTTCAAATGGACGTTCGTGGCGGCATCGGTTGACCCACGGGGCCCATAATATATCAAATCGAAGCTGACTCAGAGGGCTATAACGGGCCGCTACAAACTGTGTCTGTAGCGGGCCGTCCTCGGGCCTAAATTCCTTTGTTTTGGGGCCCGAAAACCACTATTTCGGCCCATGGATTTGATTGTGGGCTTGCGCACTTGGGCTTCAAATGGACGTTCGTGGCGGCATCGGTTGACCCACGGGGCCCATAATATATCAGATCGAAGCTGACTCAGAGGTCTACAGTGCGGGCTCTAAAGCCCATCTATAGCGATTTTTCTTTGGGCCTAAAAACCCAAGTTTAGGCCCATGGATTTGATAGAGTGGGCTTGGGCACTTGGGCTTCAAATGGATGTTCGTGGCGGCATCGGTTGACCCACGGGGCCCATAATATATCAGATCGAAGCTGACTCAGAGGGCTACAGTGCGGGCTCTAAAGCTCATCTATAGCGATTTGTCTTTGGGCCCAAAAACCCAAGTTTAGGCCCATGGATTTGATAGAGTGGGCTTGGGCACTTGGGCTTCAAATGGACGTTCGTGGTGGCATCGGTTGACCCACGGGGCCCATAATATATCAAATATAAGCTTACTCAGATGGCTATAGTGCGGGCTATAAAGCCCATCTATAACGATTTGTCTTTGGGCCTAAAAACCCATGTGTAGGCCCATGGATTTGATAGAGTGGGCTTGCGCACTTGGGCTTCAAATGGACGTTCGTGGCGGCATCGGTTGACCCACGGGGCCCATAATATATCAAATCGAAGCTGACTCAGAGGGCTATAACGTGCCGCTACAAACTGCGTCTGTAGCGGGCCGTCCTCGGGCCCAAATTCCTTTGTTTTGGGGCCTGAAAACCACTATTTCGGCCCATGGATTTGATTGTGGGCTTGCGCACTTGGGCTTCAAATGGACGTTCGTGGCGGCATCGGTTGACCCACGGGGCCCATAATATATCAGATCGAAGCTGACTCAGAGGTCTATAGTGCGGGCTCTAAAGCCCATCTATAGCGATTTGTCTTTGGGCCCAAAAACCCATGTTTAGGCCCATGGATTTGATAGAGTGGGCTTGGGCACTTGGGCTTCAAATGGATGTTCGTGGCGGCATCGGTTGACCCACGGGGCCCATAATATATCAGATCGAAGCTGACTCAGAGGGCTACAGTGCGGGCTCTAAAGCCCATCTATAGCGATTTGTCTTTGGGCCCAAAAACCCAAGTTTAGGCCCATGGATTTGATAGAGTGGGCTTGGGCACTTGGGCTTCAAATGGACGTTCGTGGTGGCATCGGTTGACCCACGGGGCCCATAATATATCAAATATAAGCTTACTCAGGCGGCTATAGTGCGGGCTATAAAGCCCATCTATAACGATTTGTCTTTGGGCCTAAAAACCCATGTGTAGGCCCATGGATTTGATAGAGTGGGCTTGCGCACTTGGGCTTCAAATGGACGTTCGTGGCGGCATCGGTTGACCCACGGGGCCCATAATATATCAAATCGAAGCTGACTCAGAGGGCTATAACGGGCCGCTACAAACTGTGTCTGTAGCGGGCCGTCCTCGGGCCTAAATTCCTTTGTTTTGGGGCCCGAAAACCACTATTTCGGCCCATGGATTTGATTGTGGGCTTGCGCACTTGGGCTTCAAATGGACGTTCGTGGCGGCATCGGTTGACCCACGGGGCCCATAATATATCAGATCGAAGCTGACTCAGAGGTCTACAGTGCGGGCTCTAAAGCCCATCTATAGCGATTTTTCTTTGGGCCTAAAAACCCATGTTTAGGCCCATGGATTTGATAGAGTGGGCTTGGGCACTTGGGCTTCAAATGGATGTTCGTGGCGGCATCGGTTGACCCACGGGGCCCATAATATATCAGATCGAAGCTGACTCAGAGGGCTACAGTGCGGGCTCTAAAGCCCATCTATAGCGATTTGTCTTTGGGCCCAAAAACCCAAGTTTAGGCCCATGGATTTGATAGAGTGGGCTTGGGCACTTGGGCTTCAAATGGACGTTCGTGGTGGCATCGGTTGACCCACGGGGCCCATAATATATCAAATATAAGCTTACTCAGACGGCTATAGTGCGGGCTATAAAGCCCATCTATAACGATTTGTCTTTGGGCCTAAAAACCCATGTGTAGGCCCATGGATTTGATAGAGTGGGCTTGCGCACTTGGGCTTCAAATGGACGTTCGTGGCGGCATCGGTTGACCCACGGGGCCCATAATATATCAAATCGAAGCTGACTCAGAGGGCTATAACGTGCCGCTACAAACTGCGTCTGTAGCGGGCCGTCCTCGGGCCCAAATTCCTTTGTTTTGGGGCTTGAAAACCACTATTTCGGCTCATGGATTTGATTGTGGGCTTGCGCACTTGGGCTTCAAATGGACGTTCGTGGCGGCATCGGTTGACCCACGGGGCCCATAATATATCAGATCGAAGCTGACTCAGAGGTCTACAGTGCGGGCTCTAAAGCCCATCTATAGCGATTTGTCTTTGGGCCCAAAAACCCATGTTTAGGCCCATGGATTTGATAGAGTGGGCTTGGGCACTTGGGCTTCAAATGGATGTTCGTGGCGGCATCGGTTGACCCACGGGGCCCATAATATATCAGATCGAAGCTGACTCAGAGGGCTACAGTGCGGGCTCTAAAGCCCATCTATAGCGATTTGTCTTTGGGCCCAAAAACCCAAGTTTAGGCCCATGGATTTGATAGAGTGGGCTTGGGCACTTGGGCTTCAAATGGACGTTCGTGGTGGCATCGGTTGACCCACGGGGCCCATAATATATCAAATATAAGCTTACTCAGGCGGCTATAGTGCGGGCTATAAAGCCCATCTATAACGATTTGTCTTTGGGCCTAAAAACCCATGTGTAGGCCCATGGATTTGATAGAGTGGGCTTGCGCACTTGGGCTTCAAATGGACGTTCGTGGCGGCATCGGTTGACCCACGGGGCCCATAATATATCAAATCGAAGCTGACTCAGAGGGCTATAACGGGCCGCTACAAACTATGTCTGTAGCGGGCCGTCCTCGGGCCTAAATTCCTTTGTTTTGGGGCCCGAAAACCACTATTTCGGCCCATGGATTTGATTGTGGGCTTGCGCACTTGGGCTTCAAATGGACGTTCGTGGCGGCATCGGTTGACCCACGGGGCCCATAATATATCAGATCGAAGCTGACTCAGAGGTCTACAGTGCGGGCTCTAAAGCCCATCTATAGCGATTTTTCTTTGGGCCTAAAAACCCATGTTTAGGCCCATGGATTTGATAGAGTGGGCTTGGGCACTTGGGCTTCAAATGGATGTTCGTGGCGGCATCGGTTGACCCACGGGGCCCATAATATATCAGATCGAAGCTGACTCAGAGGGCTACAGTGCGGGCTCTAAAGCCCATCTATAGCGATTTGTCTTTGGGCCCAAAAACCCAAGTTTAGGCCCATGGATTTGATAGAGTGGGCTTGGGCACTTGGGCTTCAAATGGACGTTCGTGGTGGCATCGGTTGACCCACGGGACCCATAATATATCAAATATAAGCTTACTCAGACGGCTATAGTGCGGGCTATAAAGCCCATCTATAACGATTTGTCTTTGGGCCTAAAAACCCATGTGTATGCCCATGGATTTGATAGAGTGGGCTTGCGCACTTGGGCTTCAAATGGACGTTCGTGGCGGCATCGGTTGACCCACGGGGCCCATAATATATCAAATCGAAGCTGACTCAGAGGGCTATAACGGGCCGCTACAAACTATGTCTGTAGAGGGCCGTCCTCGGGCCTAAATTCCTTTGTTTTGGGGCCCGAAAACCACTATTTCGGCCCATGGATTTGATTGTGGGCTTGCGCACTTGGGCTTCAAATGGACGTTCGTGGCGGCATCGGTTGACCCACGGGGCCCATAATATATCAGATCGAAGCTGACTCAGAGGTCTACAGTGCGGGCTCTAAAGCCCATCTATAGCGATTTTTCTTTGGGCCTAAAAACCCATGTTTAGGCCCATGGATTTGATAGAGTGGGCTTGGGCACTTGGGCTTCAAATGGATGTTCGTGGCGGCATCGGTTGACCCACGGGGCCCATAATATATCAGATCGAAGCTGACTCAGAGGGCTACAGTGCGGGCTCTAAAGCCCATCTATAGCGATTTGTCTTTGGGCCCAAAAACCCAAGTTTAGGCCCATGGATTTGATAGAGTGGGCTTGGGCACTTGGGCTTCAAATGGACGTTCGTGGTGGCATCGGTTGACCCACGGGGCCCATAATATATCAAATATAAGCTTACTCAGACGGCTATAGTGCGGGCTATAAAGCCCATCTATAACGATTTGTCTTTGGGCCTAAAAACCCATGTGTAGGCCCATGGATTTGATAGAGTGGGCTTGCGCACTTGGGCTTCAAATGGACGTTCGTGGCGGCATCGGTTGACCCACGGGGCCCATAATATATCAAATCGAAGCTGACTCAGAGGGCTATAACGTGCCGCTACAAACTGCGTCTGTAGCGGGCCGTCCTCGGGCCCAAATTCCTTTGTTTTGGGGCCTGAAAACCACTATTTCGGCCCATGGATTTGATTGTGGGCTTGCGCACTTGGGCTTCAAATGGACGTTCGTGGCGGCATCGGTTGACCCACGGGGCCCATAATATATCAGATCGAAGCTGACTCAGAGGTCTACAGTGCGGGCTCTAAAGCCCATCTATAGCGATTTGTCTTTGGGCCCAAAAACCCATGTTTAGGCCCATGGATTTGATAGAGTGGGCTTGGGCACTTGGGCTTCAAATGGATGTTCGTGGCGGCATCGGTTGACCCACGGGGCCCATAATATATCAGATCGAAGCTGACTCAGAGGGCTACAGTGCGGGCTCTAAAGCCCATCTATAGCGATTTGTCTTTGGGCCCAAAAACCCAAGTTTAGGCCCATGGATTTGATAGAGTGGGCTTGGGCACTTGGGCTTCAAATGGACGTTCGTGGTGGCATCGGTTGACCCACGGGGCCCATAATATATCAAATATAAGCTTACTCAGGCGGCTATAGTGCGGGCTATAAAGCCCATCTATAACGATTTGTCTTTGGGCCTAAAAACCCATGTGTAGGCCCATGGATTTGATAGAGTGGGCTTGCGCACTTGGGCTTCAAATGGACGTTCGTGGCGGCATCGGTTGACCCACGGGGCCCATAATATATCAAATCGAAGCTGACTCAGAGGGCTATAACGGGCCGCTACAAACTGTGTCTGTAGCGGGCCGTCCTCGGGCCTAAATTCCTTTGTTTTGGGGCCTGAAAACCACTATTTCGGCCCATGGATTTGATTGTGGGCTTGCGCACTTGGGCTTCAAATGGACGTTCGTGGCGGCATCGGTTGACCCACGGGGCCCATAATATATCAGATCGAAGCTGACTCAGAGGTCTACAGTGCGGGCTCTAAAGCCCATCTATAGCGATTTTTCTTTGGGCCTAAAAACCCATGTTTAGGCCCATGGATTTGATAGAGTGGGCTTGGGCACTTGGGCTTCAAATGGATGTTCGTGGCGGCATCGGTTGACCCACGGGGCCCATAATATATCAGATCGAAGCTGACTCAGAGGGCTACAGTGCGGGCTCTAAAGCCCATCTATAGCGATTTGTCTTTGGGCCCAAAAACCCAAGTTTAGGCCCATGGATTTGATAGAGTGGGCTTGGGCACTTGGGCTTCAAATGGACGTTCGTGGTGGCATCGGTTGACCCACGGGGCCCATAATATATCAAATATAAGCTTACTCAGACGGCTATAGTGCGGGCTATAAAGCCCATCTATAACGATTTGTCTTTGGGCCTAAAAACCCATGTGTAGGCCCATGGATTTGATAGAGTGGGCTTGCGCACTTGGGCTTCAAATGGACGTTCGTGGCGGCATCGGTTGACCCACGGGGCCCATAATATATCAAATCGAAGCTGACTCAGAGGGCTATAACGTGCCGCTACAAACTGCGTCTGTAGCGGGCCGTCCTCGGGCCCAAATTCCTTTGTTTTGGGGCCTGAAAACCACTATTTCGGCCCATGGATTTGATTGTGGGCTTGCGCACTTGGGCTTCAAATGGACGTTCGTGGCGGCATCGGTTGACCCACGGGGCCCATAATATATCAGATCGAAGCTGACTCAGAGGTCTACAGTGCGGGCTCTAAAGCCCATCTATAGCGATTTGTCTTTGGGCCCAAAAACCCATGTTTAGGCCCATGGATTTGATAGAGTGGGCTTGGGCACTTGGGCTTCAAATGGATGTTCGTGGCGGCATCGGTTGACCCACGGGGCCCATAATATATCAGATCGAAGCTGACTCAGAGGGCTACAGTGCGGGCTCTAAAGCCCATCTATAGCGATTTGTCTTTGGGCCCAAAAACCCAAGTTTAGGCCCATGGATTTGATAGAGTGGGCTTGGGCACTTGGGCTTCAAATGGACGTTCGTGGTGGCATCGGTTGACCCACGGGGCCCATAATATATCAAATATAAGCTTACTCAGGCGGCTATAGTGCGGGCTATAAAGCCCATCTATAACGATTTGTCTTTGGGCCTAAAAACCCATGTGTAGGCCCATGGATTTGATAGAGTGGGCTTGCGCACTTGGGCTTCAAATGGACGTTCGTGGCGGCATCGGTTGACCCACGGGGCCCATAATATATCAAATCGAAGCTGACTCAGAGGGCTATAACGGGCCGCTACAAACTGTGTCTGTAGCGGGCCGTCCTCGGGCCCAAATTCCTTTGTTTTGGGGCCCGAAAACCACTATTTCGGCCCATGGATTTGATTGTGGGCTTGCGCACTTGGGCTTCAAATGGACGTTCGTGGCGGCATCGGTTGACGCACGGGGCCCATAATATATCAAATCGAAGCTGACTCAGAGGGCTATAACGGGCCGCTACAAACTGCATCTGTAGCGGGCCGTCCTCGGGCCCAAATTCCTTTGTTTTGGGGCCCGAAAACCACTATTTCGGCCCATGGATTTGATTGTGGGCTTGCGCACTTGGGCTTCAAATGGACGTTCGTGGCGGCATCGGTTAACCCACGGGGCCCATAATATATCAGATCGAAGCTGACTCAGAGGTCTACAGTGCGGGCTCTAAAGCCCATCTATAGCGATTTGTCTTTGGGCCCAAAAACCCAAGTTTAGGCCCATGGATTTGATAGAGTGGGCTTGGGCACTTGGGCTTCAAATGGACGTTCGTGGTGGCATCGGTTGACCCACGGGGCCCATAATATATCAAATATAAGCTTACTCAGACGGCTATAGTGCGGGCTATAAAGCCCATCTATAACGATTTGTCTTTGGGCCTAAAAACCCATGTGTAGGCCCATGGATTTGATAGAGTGGGCTTGCGCACTTGGGCTTCAAATGGACGTTCGTGGCGGCATCGGTTGACCCACGGGGCCCATAATATATCAAATCGAAGCTGACTCAGAGGGCTATAACGTGCCGCTACAAACTGCGTCTGTAGCGGGCCGTCCTCGGGCCCAAATTCCTTTGTTTTGGGGCCTGAAAACCACTATTTCGGCCCATGGATTTGATTGTGGGCTTGCGCACTTGGGCTTCAAATGGACGTTCGTGGCGGCATCGGTTGACCCACGGGGCCCATAATATATCAGATCGAAGCTGACTCAGAGGTCTACAGTGCGGGCTCTAAAGCCCATCTATAGCGATTTGTCTTTGGGCCCAAAAACCCATGTTTAGGCCCATGGATTTGATAGAGTGGGCTTGGGCACTTGGGCTTCAAATGGATGTTCGTGGCGGCATCGGTTGACCCACGGGGCCCATAATATATCAGATCGAAGCTGACTCAGAGGGCTACAGTGCGGGCTCTAAAGCCCATCTATAGCGATTTGTCTTTGGGCCCAAAAACCCAAGTTTAGGCCCATGGATTTGATAGAGTGGGCTTGGGCACTTGGGCTTCAAATGGACGTTCGTGGTGGCATCGGTTGACCCACGGGGCCCATAATATATCAAATATAAGCTTACTCAGGCGGCTATAGTGCGGGCTATAAAGCCCATCTATAACGATTTGTCTTTGGGCCTAAAAACCCATGTGTAGGCCCATGGATTTGATAGAGTGGGCTTGCGCACTTGGGCTTCAAATGGACGTTCGTGGCGGCATCGGTTGACCCACGGGGCCCATAATATATCAAATCGAAGCTGACTCAGAGGGCTATAACGGGCCGCTACAAACTGTGTCTGTAGCGGGCCGTCCTCGGGCCCAAATTCCTTTGTTTTGGGGCCCGAAAACCACTATTTCGGCCCATGGATTTGATTGTGGGCTTGCGCACTTGGGCTTCAAATGGACGTTCGTGGCGGCATCGGTTGACCCACGGGGCCCATAATATATCAAATCGAAGCTGACTCAGAGGGCTATAACGGGCCGCTACAAACTGCATCTGTAGCGGGCCGTCCTCGGGCCCAAATTCCTTTGTTTTGGGGCCCGAAAACCACTATTTCGGCCCATGGATTTGATTGTGGGCTTGCGCACTTGGGCTTCAAATGGACGTTCGTGGCGGCATCGGTTAACCCACGGGGCCCATAATATATCAGATCGAAGCTGACTCAGAGGTCTACAGTGCGGGCTCTAAAGCCCATCTATAGCGATTTGTCTTTGGGCCCAAAAACCCAAGTTTAGGCCCATGGATTTGATAGAGTGGGCTTGGGCACTTGGGCTTCAAATGGACGTTCGTGGTGGCATCGGTTGACCCACGGGACCCATAATATATCAAATATAAGCTTACTCAGACGGCTATAGTGTGGGCTATAAAGCCCATCTATAACGATTTGTCTTTGGGCCTAAAAACCCATGTGTATGCCCATGGATTTGATAGAGTGGGCTTGCGCACTTGGGCTTCAAATGGACGTTCGTGGCGGCATCGGTTGACCCACGGGGCCCATAATATATCAAATCGAAGCTGACTCAGAGGGCTATAACGGGCCGCTACAAACTGCGTCTGTAGCGGGCCGTCCTCGGGCCTAAATTCCTTTGTTTTGGGGCCCGAAAACCACTATTTCGGCCCATGGATTTGATTGTGGGCTTGCGCACTTGGGCTTCAAATGGACGTTCGTGGCGGGCATCGGTTGACCCACGGGGCCCATAATATATCAGATCGAAGCTGACTCAGAGGTCTACAGTGCGGGCTCTAATGCCCATCTATAGCGATTTTTCTTTGGGCCCAAAAACCCATGTTTAGGCCCATGGATTTGATAGAGTGGGCTTGGGCACTTGGGCTTCAAATGGATGTTCGTGGCGGCATCGGTTGACCCACGGGGCCCATAATATATCAGATCGAAGCTGACTCAGAGGGCTACAGTGCGGGCTCTAAAGCCCATCTATAGCGATTTGTCTTTGGGCCCAAAAACCCAAGTTTAGGCCCATGGATTTGATAGAGTGGGCTTGGGCACTTGGGCTTCAAATGGACGTTCGTGGTGGCATCGGTTGACCCACGGGGCCCATAATATATCAAATATAAGCTTACTCAGACGGCTATAGTGCGGGCTATAAAGCCCATCTATAACGATTTGTCTTTGGGCCTAAAAACCCATGTGTAGGCCCATGGATTTGATAGAGTGGGCTTGCGCACTTGGGCTTCAAATGGACGTTCGTGGCGGCATCGGTTGACCCACGGGGCCCATAATATATCAAATCGAAGCTGACTCAGAGGGCTATAACGTGCCGCTACAAACTGCGTCTGTAGCGGGCCGTCCTCGGGCCCAAATTCCTTTGTTTTGGGGCCTGAAAACCACTATTTCGGCCCATGGATTTGATTGTGGGCTTGCGCACTTGGGCTTCAAATGGACGTTCGTGGCGGCATCGGTTGACCCACGGGGCCCATAATATATCAGATCGAAGCTGACTCAGAGTTCTACAGTGCGGGCTCTAAAGCCCATCTATAGCGATTTGTCTTTGGGCCCAAAAACCCATGTTTAGGCCCATGGATTTGATAGAGTGGGCTTGGGCACTTGGGCTTCAAATGGATGTTCGTGGCGGCATCGGTTGACCCACGGGGCCCATAATATATCAGATCGAAGCTGACTCAGAGGGCTACAGTGCGGGCTCTAAAGCCCATCTATAGCGATTTGTCTTTGGGCCCAAAAACCCAAGTTTAGGCCCATGGATTTGATAGAGTGGGCTTGGGCACTTGGGCTTCAAATGGACGTTCGTGGTGGCATCGGTTGACCCACGGGGCCCATAATATATCAAATATAAGCTTACTCAGGCGGCTATAGTGCGGGCTATAAAGCCCATCTATAACGATTTGTCTTTGGGCCTAAAAACCCATGTGTAGGCCCATGGATTTGATAGAGTGGGCTTGCGCACTTGGGCTTCAAATGGACGTTCGTGGCGGCATCGGTTGACCCACGGGGCCCATAATATATCAAATCGAAGCTGACTCAGAGGGCTATAACGAGCCGCTACAAACTGTGTCTGTAGCGGGCCGTCCTCGGGCCCAAATTCCTTTGTTTTGGGGCCCGAAAACCACTATTTCGGCCCATGGATTTGATTGTGGGCCTGCGCACTTGGGCTTCAAATGGACGTTCGTGGCGGCATCGGTTGACCCACGGGGCCCATAATATATCAAATCGAAGCTGACTCAGAGGGCTATAATGGGCCGCTACAAACTGCGTCTGTAGCGGGCCGTCCTCGGGCCCAAATTCCTTTGTTTTGGGGCCTGAAAACCACTATTTCGGCCCATGGATTTGATTGTGGGCTTGGGCACTTGGGCTTCAAATGGATGTTCGTGGCGGCATCGGTTGACCCACGGGGCCCATAATATATCAGATCGAAGCTGACTCAGAGGGCTACAGTGCGGGCTCTAAAGCCCATCTATAGCGATTTGTCTTTGGGCCCAAAAACCCAAGTTTAGGCCCATGGATTTGATAGAGTGGGCTTGGGCACTTGGGCTTCAAATGGACGTTCGTGGTGGCATCGGTTGACCCATGGGGCCCATAATATATCAAATATAAGCTTACTCAGACGGCTATAGTGCGGGCTATAAAGCCCATCTATAACGATTTATCTTTGGGCCTAAAAACCCATGTGTAGGCCCATGGATTTGATAGAGTGGGCTTGCGCACTTGGGCTTCAAATGGACGTTCGTGGCGGCATCGGTTGACCCACGGAGCCCATAATATATCAAATCGAAGCTGACACAGAGGGCTATAACGGGCCGCTACAAACTGCGTCTGTAGCGGGCCGTCCTCGGGCCTAAATTCCTTTGTTTTGGGGCCCGAAAACCACTATTTCGGCCCATGGATTTGATTGTGGGCTTGCGCACTTGGGCTTCAAATGGACGTTCGTGGCGGCATCGGTTGACCCACGGGGCCCATAATATATCAGATCGAAGCTGACTCAGAGATCTACAGTGCGGGCTCTAAAGCCCATCTATAGCGATTTGTCTTTGGGCCCAAAAACCCATGTTTAGGCCCATGGATTTGATAGAGTGGGCTTGGGCACTTGGGCTTCAAATGGATGTTCGTGGCGGCATCGGTTGACCCACGGGGCCCATAATATATCAGATCGAAGCTGACTCAGAGGGCTACAGTGCGGGCTCTAAAGCCCATCTATAGCGATTTGTCTTTGGGCCCAAAAACCCAAGTTTAGGCCCATGGATTTGATAGAGTGGGCTTGGGCACTTGGGCTTCAAATGCACGTTCGTGGTGGCATCGGTTGACCCACGGGGCCCATAATATATCAAATATAAGCTTACTCAGACGGCTATAGTGCGGGCTATAAAGCCCATCTATAACGATTTGTCTTTGGGCCTAAAAACCCATGTGTAGGCCCATGGATTTGATAGAGTGGGCTTGCGCACTTGGGCTTCAAATGGACGTTCGTGGCGGCATCGGTTGACCCACTGGGCCCATAATATATCAAATCGAAGCTGACTCAGAGGGCTATAATGGGCCGCTACAAACTGCGTCTGTAGCGGGCCGTCCTCGGGCCCAAATTCCTTTGTTTTGGGGCCCGAAAACCACTATTTCGGCCCATGGATTTGATTGTGGGCTTGCGCACTTGGGCATCAAATGGACGTTCGTGGCGGCATCGGTTGACCCACGGGGCCCATAATATATCAGATCGAAGCTGACTCAGAGGTCTACAGTGCGGGCTCTAAAGCCCATCTATAGCGATTTGTCTTTGGGCCCAAAAACCCATGTTTAGGCCCATGGATTTGATAGAGTGGGCTTGGGCACTTGGGCTTCAAATGGATGTTCGTGGCGGCATCGGTTGACCCACGGGGCCCATAATATATCAGATCGAAGCTGACTCAGAGGGCTACAGTGCGGGCTCTAAAGCCCATCTATAGCGATTTTTCTTTGGGCCCAAAAACCCATGTTTAGGCCCATGGATTTGATAGAGTGGGCTTGGGCACTTGGGCTTCAAATGGATGTTCGTGGCGGCATCGGTTGACCCACGGGGCCCATAATATATCAGATCGAAGCTGACTCAGAGGTCTACAGTGCGGGCTCTAAAGCCCATCTATAGCGATTTGTCTTTGGGCCCAAAAACCCATGTTTAGGCCTATGGATTTGATAGAGTGGGCTTGGGCACTTGGGCTTCAAATGGACGTTCGTGGTGGCATCGGTTGACCCACGGGGCCCATAATATATCAAATATAAGCTTACTCAGACAGCTATAGTGCGGGCTATAAAGCCCATCTATAACGATTTGTCTTTGGGCCTAAAAACCCATGTGTAGGCCCATGGATTTGATAGAGTGGGCTTGCGCACTTGGGCTTCAAATGGACGTTCGTGGCGGCATCGGTTGACCCACGGGGCCTATAATATATCAAATCGAAGCTGACTCAGAGGGCTATAACGGGCCGCTACAAACTGTGTCTGTAGCGGGCCGTCCTCGGGCCCAAATTCCTTTGTTTTGGGGCCCGAAAACCACTATTTCGGCCCATGGATTTGATTGTGGGCTTGCGCACTTGGGCTTCAAATGGACGTTCGTGGCGGCATCGGTTGACCCACGGGGCCCATAATATATCAGATCGAAGCTGACTCAGAGGTCTACAGTGCGGGCTCTAAAGCCCATCTATAGCGATTTGTCTTTGGGCCCAAAAACCCAAGTTTAGGCCCATGGATTTGATAGAGTGGGCTTGGGCACTTGGGCTTCAAATGGACGTTCGTGGTGGCATCGGTTGACCCATGGGGCCCATAATATATCAAATATAAGCTTACTCAGACGGCTATAGTGCGGGCTATAAAGCCCATCTATAACGATTTATCTTTGGGCCTAAAAACCCATGTGTAGGCCCATGGATTTGATAGAGTGGGCTTGCGCACTTGGGCTTCAAATGGACGTTCGTGGCGGCATCGGTTGACCCACGGAGCCCATAATATATCAAATCGAAGCTGACACAGAGGGCTATAACGGGCCGCTACAAACTGCGTCTGTAGCGGGCCGTCCTCGGGCCTAAATTCCTTTGTTTTGGGGCCCGAAAACCACTATTTCGGCCCATGGATTTGATTGTGGGCTTGCGCACTTGGGCTTCAAATGGACGTTCGTGGCGGCATCGGTTGACCCACGGGGCCCATAATATATCAGATCGAAGCTGACTCAGAGATCTACAGTGCGGGCTCTAAAGCCCATCTATAGCGATTTGTCTTTGGGCCCAAAAACCCATGTTTAGGCCCATGGATTTGATAGAGTGGGCTTGGGCACTTGGGCTTCAAATGGATGTTCGTGGCGGCATCGGTTGACCCACGGGGCCCATAATATATCAGATCGAAGCTGACTCAGAGGGCTACAGTGCGGGCTCTAAAGCCCATCTATAGCGATTTGTCTTTGGGCCCAAAAACCCAAGTTTAGGCCCATGGATTTGATAGAGTGGGCTTGGGCACTTGGGCTTCAAATGCACGTTCGTGGTGGCATCGGTTGACCCACGGGGCCCATAATATATCAAATATAAGCTTACTCAGACGGCTATAGTGCGGGCTATAAAGCCCATCTATAACGATTTGTCTTTGGGCCTAAAAACCCATGTGTAGGCCCATGGATTTGATAGAGTGGGCTTGCGCACTTGGGCTTCAAATGGACGTTCGTGGCGGCATCGGTTGACCCACTGGGCCCATAATATATCAAATCGAAGCTGACTCAGAGGGCTATAATGGGCCGCTACAAACTGCGTCTGTAGCGGGCCGTCCTCGGGCCCAAATTCCTTTGTTTTGGGGCCCGAAAACCACTATTTCGGCCCATGGATTTGATTGTGGGCTTGCGCACTTGGGCATCAAATGGACGTTCGTGGCGGCATCGGTTGACCCACGGGGCCCATAATATATCAGATCGAAGCTGACTCAGAGGTCTACAGTGCGGGCTCTAAAGCCCATCTATAGCGATTTGTCTTTGGGCCCAAAAACCCATGTTTAGGCCCATGGATTTGATAGAGTGGGCTTGGGCACTTGGGCTTCAAATGGATGTTCGTGGCGGCATCGGTTGACCCACGGGGCCCATAATATATCAGATCGAAGCTGACTCAGAGGGCTACAGTGCGGGCTCTAAAGCCCATCTATAGCGATTTTTCTTTGGGCCCAAAAACCCATGTTTAGGCCCATGGATTTGATAGAGTGGGCTTGGGCACTTGGGCTTCAAATGGATGTTCGTGGCGGCATCGGTTGACCCACGGGGCCCATAATATATCAGATCGAAGCTGACTCAGAGGTCTACAGTGCGGGCTCTAAAGCCCATCTATAGCGATTTGTCTTTGGGCCCAAAAACCCATGTTTAGGCCTATGGATTTGATAGAGTGGGCTTGGGCACTTGGGCTTCAAATGGACGTTCGTGGTGGCATCGGTTGACCCACGGGGCCCATAATATATCAAATATAAGCTTACTCAGACAGCTATAGTGCGGGCTATAAAGCCCATCTATAACGATTTGTCTTTGGGCCTAAAAACCCATGTGTAGGCCCATGGATTTGATAGAGTGGGCTTGCGCACTTGGGCTTCAAATGGACGTTCGTGGCGGCATCGGTTGACCCACGGGGCCTATAATATATCAAATCGAAGCTGACTCAGAGGGCTATAACGGGCCGCTACAAACTGTGTCTGTAGCGGGCCGTCCTCGGGCCCAAATTCCTTTGTTTTGGGGCCCGAAAACCACTATTTCGGCCCATGGATTTGATTGTGGGCTTGCGCACTTGGGCTTCAAATGGACGTTCGTGGCGGCATCGGTTGACCCACGGGGCCCATAATATATCAGATCGAAGCTGACTCAGAGGTCTACAGTGCGGGCTCTAAAGCCCATCTATAGCGATTTGTCTTTGGGCCCAAAAACCCATGTTTAGGCCCATGGATTTGATAGAGTGGGCTTGGGCACTTGGGCTTCAAATGGATGTTCGTGGCGGCATCGGTTGACCCACGGGGCCCATAATATATCAGATCGAAGCTGACTCAGAGGGCTACAGTGCGGGCTCTAAAGCCCATCTATAGCGATTTGTCTTTGGGCCCAAAAACCCAAGTTTAGGCCCATGGATTTGATAGAGGTGGCTTGGGCACTTGGGCTTCAAATGGACGTTCGTGGTGGCATCGGTTGACCCACGGGGCCCATAATATATCAAATATAAGCTTACTCAGACGGCTATAGTGCGGGCTATAAAGCCCATCTATAACGACTTGTCTTTGGGCCTAAAAACCCATATGTAGGCCCATGGATTTGATAGAGTGGGCTTGCGCACTTGGGCTTCAAATGGACGTTCGTGGCGGCATCGGTTGACCCACGGGGCCCATAATATATCAAATCGAAGCTGACTCAGAGGGCTATAACGGGCCACTACAAACTATGTCTGTAGCGGGCCGTCCTCGGGCCCAAATTCCTTTGTTTTGGGGCCCGAAAACCACTATTTCGGCCCATGGATTTGATTGTGGGCTTGCGCACTTGGGCTTCAAATGGACGTTCGTGGCGGCATCGGTTGACCCACGGGGCCCATAATATATCAGATCGAAGCTGACTCAGAGGTCTACAGTGCGGGCTCTAAAGCCCATCTATAGCGATTTGTCTTTGGGCCCAAAAACCCATGTTTAGGCCCATGGATTTGATAGAGTGGGCTTGGGCACTTGGGCTTCAAATGGATGTTCGTGGCGGCATCGGTTGACCCACGGGGCCCATAATATATCAGATCGAAGCTGACTCAGAGGGCTACAGTGCGGGCTCTAAAGCCCATCTATAGCGATTTGTCTTTGGGCCCAAAAACCCAAGTTTAGGCCCATGGATTTGATAGAGTGGGCTTGGGCACTTGGGCTTCAAATGGACGTTCGTGGTGGCATCGGTTGACCCACGGGGCCCATAATATATCAAATATAAGCTTACTCAGGCGGCTATAGTGCGGGCTATAAAGCCCATCTATAACGATTTGTCTTTGGGCCTAAAAACCCATGTGTAGGCCCATGGATTTGATAGAGTGGGCTTGCGCACTTCGGCTTCAAATGGACGTTCGTGGCGGCATCGGTTGACCCACGGGGCCCATAATATATCAAATCGAAGCTGACTCAGAGGGCTATAACGGGCCGCTACAAACTGTGTCTGTAGCGGGTTGTCCTCGGGCCCAAATTCCTTTGTTTTGGGGCCCGAAAACCACTATTTCGGCCCATGGATTTGATTGTGGGCTTGCGCACTTGGGCTTCAAATGGACATTCGTGGCGGCATCGGTTGACCCACGGGGCCCATAATATATCAGATCGAAGCTGACTCAGAGGTCTACAGTGCGGGCTCTAAAGCCCATCTATAGCGATTTGTCTTTGGGCCCAAAAACCCATGTTTAGGCCCATGGATTTGATAGAGTGGGCTTGGGCACTTGGGCTTCAAATGGATGTTCGTGGCGGCATCGGTTGACCCACGGGGCCCATAATATATCAGATCGAAGCTGACTCAGAGGGCTACAGTGCGGGCTCTAAAGCCCATCTATAGCGATTTGTCTTTGGGCCCAAAAACCCAAGTTTAGGCCCATGGATTTGATAGAGTGGGCTTGGGCACTTGGGCTTCAAATGGACGTTCGTGGTGGCATCGGTTGACCCACGGGGCCCATAATATATCAAATATAAGCTTACTCAGGCGGCTATAGTGCGGGCTATAAAGCCCATCTATAACGATTTGTCTTTGGGCCTAAAAACCCATGTGTAGGCCCATGGATTTGATAGAGTGGGCTTGCGCACTTGGGCTTCAAATGGACGTTCGTGGCGGCATCGGTTGACCCACGGGGCCCATAATATATCAAATCGAAGCTGACTCAGAGGGCTATAACGGGCCGCTACAAACTGTGTCTGTAGCGGGTTGTCCTCGGGCCCAAATTCCTTTGTTTTGGGGCCCGAAAACCACTATTTCGGCCCATGGATTTGATTGTGGGCTTGCGCACTTGGGCTTCAAATGGACATTCGTGGCGGCATCGGTTGACCCACGGGGCCCATAATATATCAGATCGAAGCTGACTCAGAGGTCTACAGTGCGGGCTCTAAAGCCCATCTATAGCGATTTGTCTTTGGGCCCAAAAACCCATGTTTAGGCCCATGGATTTGATAGAGTGGGCTTGGGCACTTGGGCTTCAAATGGATGTTCGTGGCGGCATCGGTTGACCCACGGGGCCCATAATATATCAGATCGAAGCTGACTCAGAGGGCTACAGTGCGGGCTCTAAAGCCCATCTATAGCGATTTGTCTTTGGGCCCAAAAACCCAAGTTTAGGCCCATGGATTTGATAGAGTGGGCTTGGGCACTTGGGCTTCAAATGGACGTTCGTGGTGGCATCGGTTGACTCATGGGGCCCATAATATATCAAATATAAGCTTACTCAGACGGCTATAGTGCGGGCTATAAAGCCCATCTATAACGATTTATCTTTGGGCCTAAAAACCCATGTGTAGGCCCATGGATTTGATAGAGTGGGCTTGCGCACTTGGGCTTCAAATGGACGTTCGTGGCGGCATCGGTTGACCCACGGGGCCCATAATATATCAAATCGAAGCTGACACAGAGGGCTATAACGGGCCGCTACAAACTGTGTCTGTAGCGGGCCGTCCTCGGGCCTAAATTCCTTTGTTTTGGGGCCCGAAAACCACTATTTCGGCCCATGGATTTGATTGTGGGCTTGCGCACTTGGGCTTCAAATGGACGTTCGTGGCGGCATCGGTTGACCCACGGGGCCCATAATATATCAGATCGAAGCTGACTCAGAGATCTACAGTGCGGGCTCTAAAGCCCATCTATAGCGATTTGTCTTTGGGCCCAAAAACCCATGTTTAGGCCCATGGATTTGATAGAGTGGGCTTGGGCACTTGGGCTTCAAATGGATGTTCGTGGCGGCATCGGTTGACCCACGGGGCCCATAATATATCAGATC
Source organism: Mallotus nudiflorus (assembly GCA_947683625.1). Lineage (NCBI taxonomy): Eukaryota > Viridiplantae > Streptophyta > Magnoliopsida > Malpighiales > Euphorbiaceae > Mallotus > Mallotus nudiflorus. Next base: position 61,580 of record CANTUR010000941.1, read on the forward strand.
GAAGCTGACTCAGAGGGCTACAGTGCGGGCTCTAAAGCCCATCTATAGCGATTTGTCTTTGGGCCCAAAAACCCAAGTTTAGGCCCATGGATTTGATAGAGTGGGCTTGGGCACTTGGGCTTCAAATGCACGTTCGTGGTGGCATCGGTTGACCCACGGGGCCCATAATATATCAAATATAAGCTTACTCAGACGGCTATAGTGCGGGCTATAAAGCCCATCTATAACGATTTGTCTTTGGGCCTAAAAACCCATGTGTAGGCCCATGGATTTGATAGAGTGGGCTTGCGCACTTGGGCTTCAAATGGACGTTCGTGGCGGCATCGGTTGACCCACTGGGCCCATAATATATCAAATCGAAGCTGACTCAGAGGGCTATAATGGGCCGCTACAAACTGCGTCTGTAGCGGGCCGTCCTCGGGCCCAAATTCCTTTGTTTTGGGGCCCGAAAACCACTATTTCGGCCCATGGATTTGATTGTGGGCTTGCGCACTTGGGCATCAAATGGACGTTCGTGGCGGCATCGGTTGACCCACGGGGCCCATAATATATCAGATCGAAGCTGACTCAGAGGTCTACAGTGCGGGCTCTAAAGCCCATCTATAGCGATTTGTCTTTGGGCCCAAAAACCCATGTTTAGGCCCATGGATTTGATAGAGTGGGCTTGGGCACTTGGGCTTCAAATGGATGTTCGTGGCGGCATCGGTTGACCCACGGGGCCCATAATATATCAGATCGAAGCTGACTCAGAGGGCTACAGTGCGGGCTCTAAAGCCCATCTATAGCGATTTTTCTTTGGGCCCAAAAACCCATGTTTAGGCCCATGGATTTGATAGAGTGGGCTTGGGCACTTGGGCTTCAAATGGATGTTCGTGGCGGCATCGGTTGACCCACGGGGCCCATAATATATCAGATCGAAGCTGACTCAGAGGTCTACAGTGCGGGCTCTAAAGCCCATCTATAGCGATTTGTCTTTGGGCCCAAAAACCCATGTTTAGGCCTATGGATTTGATAGAGTGGGCTTGGGCACTTGGGCTTCAAATGGACGTTCGTGGTGGCATCGGTTGACCCACGGGGCCCATAATATATCAAATATAAGCTTACTCAGGCGGCTATAGTGCGGGCTATAAAGCCCATCTATAACGATTTGTCTTTGGGCCTAAAAACCCATGTGTAGGCCCATGGATTTGATAGAGTGGGCTTGCGCACTTGGGCTTCAAATGGACGTTCGTGGCGGCATCGGTTGACCCACGGGGCCCATAATATATCAAATCGAAGCTGACTCAGAGGGCTATAACGGGCCGCTACAAACTGTGTCTGTAGCGGGTTGTCCTCGGGCCCAAATTCCTTTGTTTTGGGGCCCGAAAACCACTATTTCGGCCCATGGATTTGATTGTGGGCTTGCGCACTTGGGCTTCAAATGGACATTCGTGGCGGCATCGGTTGACCCACGGGGCCCATAATATATCAGATCGAAGCTGACTCAGAGGTCTACAGTGCGGGCTCTAAAGCCCATCTATAGCGATTTGTCTTTGGGCCCAAAAACCCATGTTTAGGCCCATGGATTTGATAGAGTGGGCTTGGGCACTTGGGCTTCAAATGGATGTTCGTGGCGGCATCGGTTGACCCACGGGGCCCATAATATATCAGATCGAAGCTGACTCAGAGGTCTACAGTGCGGGCTCTAAAGCCCATCTATAGCGATTTGTCTTTGGGCCCAAAAACCCATGTTTAGGCCTATGGATTTGATAGAGTGGGCTTGGGCACTTGGGCTTCAAATGGACGTTCGTGGTGGCATCGGTTGACCCACGGGGCCCATAATATATCAAATATAAGCTTACTCAGACAGCTATAGTGCGGGCTATAAAGCCCATCTATAACGATTTGTCTTTGGGCCTAAAAACCCATGTGTAGGCCCATGGATTTGATAGAGTGGGCTTGCGCACTTGGGCTTCAAATGGACGTTCGTGGCGGCATCGGTTGACCCACGGGGCCTATAATATATCAAATCGAAGCTGACTCAGAGGGCTATAACGGGCCGCTACAAACTGTGTCTGTAGCGGGCCGTCCTCGGGCCCAAATTCCTTTGTTTTGGGGCCCGAAAACCACTATTTCGGCCCATGGATTTGATTGTGGGCTTGCGCACTTGGGCTTCAAATGGACGTTCGTGGCGGCATCGGTTGACCCACGGGGCCCATAATATATCAGATCGAAGCTGACTCAGAGGTCTACAGTGCGGGCTCTAAAGCCCATCTATAGCGATTTGTCTTTGGGCCCAAAAACCCATGTTTAGGCCCATGGATTTGATAGAGTGGGCTTGGGCACTTGGGCTTCAAATGGATGTTCGTGGCGGCATCGGTTGACCCACGGGGCCCATAATATATCAGATCGAAGCTGACTCAGAGGGCTACAGTGCGGGCTCTAAAGCCCATCTATAGCGATTTGTCTTTGGGCCCAAAAACCCAAGTTTAGGCCCATGGATTTGATAGAGGTGGCTTGGGCACTTGGGCTTCAAATGGACGTTCGTGGTGGCATCGGTTGACCCACGGGGCCCATAATATATCAAATATAAGCTTACTCAGACGGCTATAGTGCGGGCTATAAAGCCCATCTATAACGATTTGTCTTTGGGCCTAAAAACCCATATGTAGGCCCATGGATTTGATAGAGTGGGCTTGCGCACTTGGGCTTCAAATGGACGTTCGTGGCGGCATCGGTTGACCCACGGGGCCCATAATATATCAAATCGAAGCTGACTCAGAGGGCTATAACGGGCCACTACAAACTATGTCTGTAGCGGGCCGTCCTCGGGCCCAAATTCCTTTGTTTTGGGGCCCGAAAACCACTATTTCGGCCCATGGATTTGATTGTGGGCTTGCGCACTTGGGCTTCAAATGGACGTTCGTGGCGGCATCGGTTGACCCACGGGGCCCATAATATATCAGATCGAAGCTGACTCAGAGGTCTACAGTGCGGGCTCTAAAGCCCATCTATAGCGATTTGTCTTTGGGCCCAAAAACCCATGTTTAGGCCCATGGATTTGATAGAGTGGGCTTGGGCACTTGGGCTTCAAATGGATGTTCGTGGCGGCATCGGTTGACCCACGGGGCCCATAATATATCAGATCGAAGCTGACTCAGAGGGCTACAGTGCGGGCTCTAAAGCCCATCTATAGCGATTTGTCTTTGGGCCCAAAAACCCAAGTTTAGGCCCATGGATTTGATAGAGTGGGCTTGGGCACTTGGGCTTCAAATGGACGTTCGTGGTGGCATCGGTTGACCCACGGGGCCCATAATATATCAAATATAAGCTTACTCAGACGGCTATAGTGCGGGCTATAAAGCCCATCTATAACGATTTCTCTTTGGGCCTAAAAACCCATGTGTAGGCCCATGGATTTGATAGAGTGGGCTTGCGCACTTGGGCTTCAAATGGACGTTCGTGGCGGCATCGGTTGACCCACGGGGCCCATAATATATCAAATCGAAGCTGACTCAGAGGGCTATAACGGGCCGCTACAAACTGCGTCTGTAGCGGGCCGTCCTCGGGCCCAAATTCCTTTGTTTTGGGGCCCGAAAACCACTATTTCGGCCCATGGATTTGATTGTGGGCTTGCGCACTTGGGCTTCAAATGGACGTTCGTGGCGGCATCGGTTGACCCACGGGGCCCATAATATATCAGATCGAAGCTGACTCAGAGGTCTACAGTGCGGGCTCTAAAGCCCATCTATAGCGATTTGTCTTTGGGCCCAAAAACCCATGTTTAGGCCCATGGATTTGATAGAGTGGGCTTGGGCACTTGGGCTTCAAATGGATGTTCGTGGCGGCATCGGTTGACCCACGGGGCCCATAATATATCAGATCGAAGCTGACTCAGAGGGCTACAGTGCGGGCTCTAAAGCCCATCTATAGCGATTTGTCTTTGGGCCCAAAAACCCAAGTTTAGGCCCATGGATTTGATAGAGTGGGCTTGGGCACTTGGGCTTCAAATGGACGTTCGTGGTGGCATCGGTTGACTCATGGGGCCCATAATATATCAAATATAAGCTTACTCAGACGGCTATAGTGCGGGCTATAAAGCCCATCTATAACGATTTATCTTTGGGCCTAAAAACCCATGTGTAGGCCCATGGATTTGATAGAGTGGGCTTGCGCACTTGGGCTTCAAATGGACGTTCGTGGCGGCATCGGTTGACCCACGGGGCCCATAATATATCAAATCGAAGCTGACACAGAGGGCTATAACGGGCCGCTACAAACTGTGTCTGTAGCGGGCCGTCCTCGGGCCTAAATTCCTTTGTTTTGGGGCCCGAAAACCACTATTTCGGCCCATGGATTTGATTGTGGGCTTGCGCACTTGGGCTTCAAATGGACGTTTGTGGCGGCATCGGTTGACCCACGGGGCCCATAATATATCAGATCGAAGCTGACTCAGAGATCTACAGTGCGGGCTCTAAAGCCCATCTATAGCGATTTGTCTTTGGGCCCAAAAACCCATGTTTAGGCCCATGGATTTGATAGAGTGGGCTTGGGCACTTGGGCTTCAAATGGATGTTCGTGGCGGCATCGGTTGACCCACGGGGCCCATAATATATCAGATCGAAGCTGACTCAGAGGGCTACAGTGCGGGCTCTAAAGCCCATCTATAGCGATTTGTCTTTGGGCCCAAAAACCCAAGTTTAGGCCCATGGATTTGATAGAGTGGGCTTGGGCACTTGGGCTTCAAATGCACGTTCGTGGTGGCATCGGTTGACCCACGGGGCCCATAATATATCAAATATAAGCTTACTCAGACGGCTATAGTGCGGGCTATAAAGCCCATCTATAACGATTTGTCTTTGGGCCTAAAAACCCATGTGTAGGCCCATGGATTTGATAGAGTGGGCTTGCGCACTTGGGCTTCAAATGGACGTTCGTGGCGGCATCGGTTGACCCACTGGGCCCATAATATATCAAATCGAAGCTGACTCAGAGGGCTATAATGGGCCGCTACAAACTGCGTCTGTAGCGGGCCGTCCTCGGGCCCAAATTCCTTTGTTTTGGGGCCCGAAAACCACTATTTCGGCCCATGGATTTGATTGTGGGCTTGCGCACTTGGGCATCAAATGGACGTTCGTGGCGGCATCGGTTGACCCACGGGGCCCATAATATATCAGATCGAAGCTGACTCAGAGGTCTACAGTGCGGGCTCTAAAGCCCATCTATAGCGATTTGTCTTTGGGCCCAAAAACCCATGTTTAGGCCCATGGATTTGATAGAGTGGGCTTGGGCACTTGGGCTTCAAATGGATGTTCGTGGCGGCATCGGTTGACCCACGGGGCCCATAATATATCAGATCGAAGCTGACTCAGAGGGCTACAGTGCGGGCTCTAAAGCCCATCTATAGCGATTTTTCTTTGGGCCCAAAAACCCATGTTTAGGCCCATGGATTTGATAGAGTGGGCTTGGGCACTTGGGCTTCAAATGGATGTTCGTGGCGGCATCGGTTGACCCACGGGGCCCATAATATATCAGATCGAAGCTGACTCAGAGGTCTACAGTGCGGGCTCTAAAGCCCATCTATAGCGATTTGTCTTTGGGCCCAAAAACCCATGTTTAGGCCTATGGATTTGATAGAGTGGGCTTGGGCACTTGGGCTTCAAATGGACGTTCGTGGTGGCATCGGTTGACCCACGGGGCCCATAATATATCAAATATAAGCTTACTCAGGCGGCTATAGTGCGGGCTATAAAGCCCATCTATAACGATTTGTCTTTGGGCCTAAAAACCCATGTGTAGGCCCATGGATTTGATAGAGTGGGCTTGCGCACTTGGGCTTCAAATGGACGTTCGTGGCGGCATCGGTTGACCCACGGGGCCCATAATATATCAAATCGAAGCTGACTCAGAGGGCTATAACGGGCCGCTACAAACTGTGTCTGTAGCGGGTTGTCCTCGGGCCCAAATTCCTTTGTTTTGGGGCCCGAAAACCACTATTTCGGCCCATGGATTTGATTGTGGGCTTGCGCACTTGGGCTTCAAATGGACATTCGTGGCGGCATCGGTTGACCCATGGGGCCCATAATATATCAGATCGAAGCTGACTCAGAGGTCTACAGTGCGGGCTCTAAAGCCCATCTATAGCGATTTGTCTTTGGGCCCAAAAACCCATGTTTAGGCCCATGGATTTGATAGAGTGGGCTTGGGCACTTGGGCTTCAAATGGATGTTCGTGGCGGCATCGGTTGACCCACGGGGCCCATAATATATCAGATCGAAGCTGACTCAGAGGTCTACAGTGCGGGCTCTAAAGCCCATCTATAGCGATTTGTCTTTGGGCCCAAAAACCCATGTTTAGGCCTATGGATTTGATAGAGTGGGCTTGGGCACTTGGGCTTCAAATGGACGTTCGTGGTGGCATCGGTTGACCCACGGGGCCCATAATATATCAAATATAAGCTTACTCAGACAGCTATAGTGCGGGCTATAAAGCCCATCTATAACGATTTGTCTTTGGGCCTAAAAACCCATGTGTAGGCCCATGGATTTGATAGAGTGGGCTTGCGCACTTGGGCTTCAAATGGACGTTCGTGGCGGCATCGGTTGACCCACGGGGCCTATAATATATCAAATCGAAGCTGACTCAGAGGGCTATAACGGGCCGCTACAAACTGTGTCTGTAGCGGGCCGTCCTCGGGCCCAAATTCCTTTGTTTTGGGGCCCGAAAACCACTATTTCGGCCCATGGATTTGATTGTGGGCTTGCGCACTTGGGCTTCAAATGGACGTTCGTGGCGGCATCGGTTGACCCACGGGGCCCATAATATATCAGATCGAAGCTGACTCAGAGGTCTACAGTGCGGGCTCTAAAGCCCATCTATAGCGATTTGTCTTTGGGCCCAAAAACCCATGTTTAGGCCCATGGATTTGATAGAGTGGGCTTGGGTACTTGGGCTTCAAATGGATGTTCGTGGCGGCATCGGTTGACCCACGGGGCCCATAATATATCAGATCGAAGCTGACTCAGAGGGCTACAGTGCGGGCTCTAAAGCCCATCTATAGCGATTTGTCTTTGGGCCCAAAAACCCAAGTTTAGGCCCATGGATTTGATAGAGGTGGCTTGGGCACTTGGGCTTCAAATGGACGTTCGTGGTGGCATCGGTTGACCCACGGGGCCCATAATATATCAAATATAAGCTTACTCAGACGGCTATAGTGCGGGCTATAAAGCCCATCTATAACGATTTGTCTTTGGGCCTAAAAACCCATATGTAGGCCCATGGATTTGATAGAGTGGGCTTGCGCACTTGGGCTTCAAATGGACGTTCGTGGCGGCATCGGTTGACCCACGGGGCCCATAATATATCAAATCGAAGCTGACTCAGAGGGCTATAACGGGCCACTACAAACTATGTCTGTAGCGGGCCGTCCTCGGGCCCAAATTCCTTTGTTTTGGGGCCCGAAAACCACTATTTCGGCCCATGGATTTGATTGTGGGCTTGCGCACTTGGGCTTCAAATGGACGTTCGTGGCGGCATCGGTTGACCCACGGGGCCCATAATATATCAGATCGAAGCTGACTCAGAGGTCTACAGTGCGGGCTCTAAAGCCCATCTATAGCGATTTGTCTTTGGGCCCAAAAACCCATGTTTAGGCCCATGGATTTGATAGAGTGGGCTTGGGCACTTGGGCTTCAAATGGATGTTCGTGGCGGCATCGGTTGACCCACGGGGCCCATAATATATCAGATCGAAGCTGACTCAGAGGGCTACAGTGCGGGCTCTAAAGCCCATCTATAGCGATTTGTCTTTGGGCCCAAAAACCCAAGTTTAGGCCCATGGATTTGATAGAGTGGGCTTGGGCACTTGGGCTTCAAATGGACGTTCGTGGTGGCATCGGTTGACCCACGGGGCCCATAATATATCAAATATAAGCTTACTCAGACGGCTATAGTGCGGGCTATAAAGCCCATCTATAACGATTTCTCTTTGGGCCTAAAAACCCATGTGTAGGCCCATGGATTTGATAGAGTGGGCTTGCGCACTTGGGCTTCAAATGGACGTTCGTGGCGGCATCGGTTGACCCACGGGGCCCATAATATATCAAATCGAAGCTGACTCAGAGGGCTATAACGGGCCGCTACAAACTGCGTCTGTAGCGGGCCGTCCTCGGGCCCAAATTCCTTTGTTTTGGGGCCCGAAAACCACTATTTCGGCCCATGGATTTGATTGTGGGCTTGCGCACTTGGGCTTCAAATGGACGTTCGTGGCGGCATCGGTTGACCCACGGGGCCCATAATATATCAGATCGAAGCTGACTCAGAGGTCTACAGTGCGGGCTCTAAAGCCCATCTATAGCGATTTGTCTTTGGGCCCAAAAACCCATGTTTAGGCCCATGGATTTGATAGAGTGGGCTTGGGCACTTGGGCTTCAAATGGATGTTCGTGGCGGCATCGGTTGACCCACGGGGCCCATAATATATCAGATCGAAGCTGACTCAGAGGGCTGTAGTGCGGGCTCTAAAGCCCATCTATAGCGATTTGTATTTGGGCCCAAAAACCCAAGTTTAGGCCCATGGATTTGATAGAGTGGGCTTGGGCACTTGGGCTTCAAATGGACGTTCGTGGTGGCATCGGTTGACCCACGGGGCCCATAATATATCAAATATAAGCTTACTCAGACGGCTATAGTGCGGGCTATAAAGCCCATCTATAACGATTTGTCTTTGGGCCTAAAAACCCATGTGTAGGCCCATGGATTTGATAGAGTGGGCTTGCGCACTTGGGCTTCAAATGGACGTTCGTGGCGGCATCGGTTGACCCACGGGGCCCATAATATATCAAATCGAAGCTGACTCAGAGGGCTATAACGTGCCGCTACAAACTGCGTCTGTAGCGGGCCGTCCTCGGGCCCAAATTCCTTTGTTTTGGGGCCCGAAAACCACTATTTCGGCCCATGGATTTGATTGTGGGCTTGCGCACTTGGGCTTCAAATGGACGTTCGTGGCGGCATCGGTTGACCCACGGGGCCCATAATATATCAGATCGAAGCTGACTCAGAGGTCTACAGTGCGGGCTCTAAAGCCCATCTATAGCGATTTGTCTTTGGGCCCAAAAAACCCATGTTTAGGCCCATGGATTTGATAGAGTGGGCTTGGGCACTTGGGCTTCAAATGGATGTTCGTGGCGGCATCGGTTGACCCACGGGGCCCATAATATATCAGATCGAAGCTGACTCAGAGGGCTACAGTGCGGGCTCTAAAGCCCATCTATAGCGATTTGTCTTTGGGCCCAAAAACCCAAGTTTAGGCCCATGGATTTGATAGAGTGGGCTTGGGCACTTGGGCTTCAAATGGACGTTCGTGGTGGCATCGGTTGACCCACGGGGCCCATAATATATCAAATATAAGCTTACTCAGACGGTTATAGTGCGGGCTATAAAGCCCATCTATAACGATTTGTCTTTGGGCCTAAAAACCCATGTGTATGCCCATGGATTTGATAGAGTGGGCTTGCGCACTTGGGCTTCAAATGGACGTTCGTGGCGGCATCGCTTGACCCACGGGGCCCATAATATATCAAATCGAAGCTGACTCAGAGGGCTATAACGGGCCGCTACAAACTCCGTCTGTAGCGGGCCGTCCTCGGGCCCAAATTCCTTTGTTTTGGGGCCCGAAAACCACTATTTCGGCCCATGGATTTGATTGTGGGCTTGCGCACTTGGGCTTCAAATGGACGTTCGTGGCGGTATCGGTTGACCCACGGGGCCCATAATATATCAGATCGAAGCTGACTCAGAGGTCTACAGTGTGGGCTCTAAAGCCCATCTATAGCGATTTGTCTTTGGGCCCAAAAACCCATGTTTAGGCCCATGGATTTGATAGAGTGGGCTTGGGCACTTGGGCTTCAAATGGACGTTCGTGGCGGCATCGGTTGACCCACGGGGCCCATAATATATCAGATCGAAGCTGACTCAGAGATCTACAGTGCGGGCTCTAAAGCCCATCTATAGCGATTTGTCTTTGGGCCCAAAAACCCATGTTTAGGCCCATGGATTTGATAGAGTGGGCTTGGGCACTTGGGCTTCAAATGGATGTTCGTGGCGGCATCGGTTGACCCACGGGGCCCATAATATATCAGATCGAAGCTGACTCAGAGGGCTACAGTGCGGGCTCTAAAGCCCATCTATAGCGATTTGTCTTTGGGCCCAAAAACCCAAGTTTAGGCCCATGGATTTGATAGAGTGGGCTTGGGCACTTGGGCTTCAAATGCACGTTCGTGGTGGCATCGGTTGACCCACGGGGCCCATAATATATCAAATATAAGCTTACTCAGACGGCTATAGTGCGGGCTATAAAGCCCATCTATAACGATTTGTCTTTGGGCCTAAAAACCCATGTGTAGGCCCATGGATTTGATAGAGTGGGCTTGCGCACTTGGGCTTCAAATGGACGTTCGTGGCGGCATCGGTTGACCCACTGGGCCCATAATATATCAAATCGAAGCTGACTCAGAGGGCTATAATGGGCCGCTACAAACTGCGTCTGTAGCGGGCCGTCCTCGGGCCCAAATTCCTTTGTTTTGGGGCCCGAAAACCACTATTTCGGCCCATGGATTTGATTGTGGGCTTGCGCACTTGGGCATCAAATGGACGTTCGTGGCGGCATCGGTTGACCCACGGGGCCCATAATATATCAGATCGAAGCTGACTCAGAGGTCTACAGTGCGGGCTCTAAAGCCCATCTATAGCGATTTGTCTTTGGGCCCAAAAACCCATGTTTAGGCCCATGGATTTGATAGAGTGGGCTTGGGCACTTGGGCTTCAAATGGATGTTCGTGGCGGCATCGGTTGACCCACGGGGCCCATAATATATCAGATCGAAGCTGACTCAGAGGGCTACAGTGCGGGCTCTAAAGCCCATCTATAGCGATTTTTCTTTGGGCCCAAAAACCCATGTTTAGGCCCATGGATTTGATAGAGTGGGCTTGGGCACTTGGGCTTCAAATGGATGTTCGTGGCGGCATCGGTTGACCCACGGGGCCCATAATATATCAGATCGAAGCTGACTCAGAGGTCTACAGTGCGGGCTCTAAAGCCCATCTATAGCGATTTGTCTTTGGGCCCAAAAACCCATGTTTAGGCCTATGGATTTGATAGAGTGGGCTTGGGCACTTGGGCTTCAAATGGACGTTCGTGGTGGCATCGGTTGACCCACGGGGCCCATAATATATCAAATATAAGCTTACTCAGACAGCTATAGTGCGGGCTATAAAGCCCATCTATAACGATTTGTCTTTGGGCCTAAAAACCCATGTGTAGGCCCATGGATTTGATAGAGTGGGCTTGCGCACTTGGGCTTCAAATGGACGTTCGTGGCGGCATCGGTTGACCCACGGGGCCTATAATATATCAAATCGAAGCTGACTCAGAGGGCTATAACGGGCCGCTACAAACTGTGTCTGTAGCGGGCCGTCCTCGGGCCCAAATTCCTTTGTTTTGGGGCCCGAAAACCACTATTTCGGCCCATGGATTTGATTGTGGGCTTGCGCACTTGGGCTTCAAATGGACGTTCGTGGCGGCATCGGTTGACCCACGGGGCCCATAATATATCAGATCGAAGCTGACTCAGAGGTCTACAGTGCGGGCTCTAAAGCCCATCTATAGCGATTTGTCTTTGGGCCCAAAAACCCATGTTTAGGCCCATGGATTTGATAGAGTGGGCTTGGGCACTTGGGCTTCAAATGGATGTTCGTGGCGGCATCGGTTGACCCACGGGGCCCATAATATATCAGATCGAAGCTGACTCAGAGGGCTACAGTGCGGGCTCTAAAGCCCATCTATAGCGATTTGTCTTTGGGCCCAAAAACCCAAGTTTAGGCCCATGGATTTGATAGAGGTGGCTTGGGCACTTGGGCTTCAAATGGACGTTCGTGGTGGCATCGGTTGACCCACGGGGCCCATAATATATCAAATATAAGCTTACTCAGACGGCTATAGTGCGGGCTATAAAGCCCATCTATAACGATTTGTCTTTGGGCCTAAAAACCCATATGTAGGCCCATGGATTTGATAGAGTGGGCTTGCGCACTTGGGCTTCAAATGGACGTTCGTGGCGGCATCGGTTGACCCACGGGGCCCATAATATATCAAATCGAAGCTGACTCAGAGGGCTATAACGGGCCACTACAAACTATGTCTGTAGCGGGCCGTCCTCGGGCCCAAATTCCTTTGTTTTGGGGCCCGAAAACCACTATTTCGGCCCATGGATTTGATTGTGGGCTTGCGCACTTGGGCTTCAAATGGACGTTCGTGGCGGCATCGGTTGACCCACGGGGCCCATAATATATCAGATCGAAGCTGACTCAGAGGTCTACAGTGCGGGCTCTAAAGCCCATCTATAGCGATTTGTCTTTGGGCCCAAAAACCCATGTTTAGGCCCATGGATTTGATAGAGTGGGCTTGGGCACTTGGGCTTCAAATGGATGTTCGTGGCGGCATCGGTTGACCCACGGGGCCCATAATATATCAGATCGAAGCTGACTCAGAGGGCTACAGTGCGGGCTCTAAAGCCCATCTATAGCGATTTGTCTTTGGGCCCAAAAACCCAAGTTTAGGCCCATGGATTTGATAGAGTGGGCTTGGGCACTTGGGCTTCAAATGGACGTTCGTGGTGGCATCGGTTGACCCACGGGGCCCATAATATATCAAATATAAGCTTACTCAGACGGCTATAGTGCGGGCTATAAAGCCCATCTATAACGATTTCTCTTTGGGCCTAAAAACCCATGTGTAGGCCCATGGATTTGATAGAGTGGGCTTGCGCACTTGGGCTTCAAATGGACGTTCGTGGCGGCATCGGTTGACCCACGGGGCCCATAATATATCAAATCGAAGCTGACTCAAAGGGCCTATAACGGGGCCGCTACAAACTGCGTCTGTAGCGGGTCGTCCTCGGGCCCAAATTCCTTTGTTTTGGGGCCCGAAAACCACTATTTCGGCCCATGGATTTGATTGTGGGCTTGCGCACTTGGGCTTCAAATGGACGTTCGTGGCGGCATCGGTTGACCCACGGGGCCCATAATATATCAGATCGAAGCTGACTCAGAGGTCTACAGTGCGGGCTCTAAAGCCCATCTATAGCGATTTGTCTTTGGGCCCAAAAACCCATGTTTAGGCCCATGGATTTGATAGAGTGGGCTTGGGCACTTGGGCTTCAAATGGATGTTCGTGGCGGCATCGGTTGACCCACGGGGCCCATAATATATCAGATCGAAGCTGACTCAGAGGGCTACAGTGCGGGCTCTAAAGCCCATCTATAGCGATTTGTCTTTGGGCCCAAAAACCCAAGTTTAGGCCCATGGATTTGATAGAGTGGGCTTGGGCACTTGGGCTTCAAATGGACGTTCGTGGTGGCATCGGTTGACCCACGGGGCCCATAATATATCAAATATAAGCTTACTCAGACGGCTATAGTGCGGGCTATAAAGCCCATCTATAACGATTTGTCTTTGGGGCTAAAAACCCATGTGTAGGCCCATGGATTTGATAGAGTGGGCTTGCGCACTTGGGCTTCAAATGGACGTTCGTGGCGGCATCGGTTGACCCACGGGGCCCATAATATATCAAATCGAAGCTGACTCAGAGGGCTATAACGTGCCGCTACAAACTGCGTCTGTAGCGGGCCGTCCTCGGGCCCAAATTCCTTTGTTTTGGGGCCCGAAAACCACTATTTCGGCCCATGGATTTGATTGTGGGCTTGCGCACTTGGGCTTCAAATGGACGTTCGTGGCGGCATCGGTTGACCCACGGGGCCCATAATATATCAGATCGAAGCTGACTCAGAGGTCTACAGTGCGGGCTCTAAAGCCCATCTATAGCGATTTGTCTTTGGGCCCAAAAACCCATGTTTAGGCCCATGGAGTTGATAGAGTGGGCTTGGGCACTTGGGCTTCAAATGGATGTTCGTGGCGGCATCGGTTGACCCACGGGGCCCATAATATATCAGATCGAAGCTGACTCAGAGGGCTACAGTGCGGGCTCTAAAGCCCATCTATAGCGATTTGTCTTTGGGCCCAAAAACCCAAGTTTAGGCCCATGGATTTGATAGAGTGGGCTTGGGCACTTGGGCTTCAAATGGACGTTCGTGGTGGCATCGGTTGACCCACGGGGCCCATAATATATCAAATATAAGCTTACTCAGACGGCTATAGTGCGGGCTATAAAGCCCATCTATAACGATTTGTCTTTGGGCCTAAAAACCCATGTGTATGCCCATGGATTTGATAGAGTGGGCTTGCGCACTTGGGCTTCAAATGGACGTTCGTGGCGGCATCGCTTGACCCACGGGGCCCATAATATATCAAATCGAAGCTGACTCAGAGGGCTATAACGGGCCGCTACAAACTCCGTCTGTAGCGGGGCCGTCCTCGGGCCCAAATTCCTTTGTTTTGGGGCCCGAAAACCACTATTTCGGCCCATGGATTTGATTGTGGGCTTGCGGACTTGGGCTTCAAATGGACCGTTCGTGGCGGGATCGGTTGACCCACGGGGCCCATAATATATCAGATCGAAGCTGACTCAGAGGTCTACAGTGTGGGCTCTAAAGCCCATCTATAGCGATTTGTCTTTGGGCCCAAAAACCCATGTTTAGGCCCATGGATTTGATAGAGTGGGCTTGGGCACTTGGGCTTTCAAATGGATGTTCGTGGCGGCATCGGTTGACCCACGGGGCCCATAATATATCAGATCGAAGCTGACTCAGAGGGCTACAGTGCGGGCTCTAAAGCCCATCTATAGCGATTTGTCTTTGGGCCCAAAAAACCCAAGTTTAGGCCCATGGATTTGATAGAGTGGGCTTGGGCACTTGGGCTTCAAATGGACGTTCGTGGTGGCATCGGTTGACCCACGGGGCCCATAATATATCAAATATAAGCTTACTCAGACGGCTATAGTGCGGGCTATAAAGCCCATCTATAACGATTTGTCTTTGGGCCTAAAAACCCATATGTAGGCCCATGGATTTGATAGAGTGGGCTTGCGCACTTGGGCTTCAAATGGACGTTCGTGGCGGCATCGGTTTGACCCACGGGGCCCATAATATATCAAATCGAAGCAGACTCAGAGGGCTATAACGGGCCGCTACAAACTACATCTGTAGCGGGCCGTCCTCGGGCCCAAATTCCTTTGTTTTGGGGCCCGAAAACCACTATTTCGGCCCATGGATTTGATTGTGGGCTTGCGCACTTGGGCTTCAAATGGACGTTCGTGGCGGCATCGGTTGACCCACGGGGCCCATAATATATCAGATCGAAGCTGACTCAGAGGTCTACAGTGCGGGCTCTAAAGCCCATCTATAGCGATTTGTCTTTGGGCCCAAAAACCCATGTTTAGGCCCATGGATTTGATAGAGTGGGCTTGGGCACTTGGGCTTCAAATGGATGTTCGTGGCGGCATCGGTTTGACCCACGGGGCCCATAATATATCAGATCGAAGCTGACTCAGAGGGCTACAGTGCGGGCTCTAAAGCCCATCTATAGCGAATTGTCTTTGGGCCCAAAAACCCAAGTTTAGGCCATGGATTTGATAGAGTGGGCTTGGGCACTTGGGCTTCAAATGGACGTTCGTGGTGGCATCGGTTGACCCACGGGGCCCATAATATATCAAATATAAGCTTACTCAGACGGCTATAGTGCGGGCTATAAAGCCCATCTATAACGATTTGTCTTTGGGCCTAAAAACCCATATGTAGGCCCATGGATTTGATAGAGTGGGCTTGCGCACTTGGGCTTCAAATGGACGTTCGTGGCGGCATCGGTTGACCCACGGGGCCTATAATATATCAAATCGAAGCAGACTCAGAGGGCTATAACGGGCCGCTACAAACTACATCTGTAGCGGGCCGTCCTCGGGCCCAAATTCCTTTGTTTTGGGGCCCGAAAACCACTATTTCGGCCCATGGATTTGATTGTGGGCTTGCGCACTTGGGCTTCAAATGGACGTTCGTGGCGGCATCGGTTGACCCACGGGGCCCATAATATATCAGATCGAAGCTGACTCAGAGGTCTACAGTGCGGGCTCTAAAGCCCATCTATAGCGATTTGTCTTTGGGCCCAAAAACCCATGTTTAGGCCCATGGATTTGATAGAGTGGGCTTGGGCACTTGGGCTTCAAATGGATGTTCGTGGCGGCATCGGTTGACCCACGGGGCCCATAATATATCAGATCGAAGCTGACTCAGAGGGCTACAGTGCGGGCTCTAAAGCCCATCTATAGCGATTTGTCTTTGGGCCCAAAAACCCAAGTTTAGGCCCATGGATTTGATAGAGTGGGCTTGGGCACTTGGGCTTCAAATGGACGTTCGTGGTGGCATCGGTTGACCCACGGGGCCCATAATATATCAAATATAAGCTTACTCAGACGGCTATAGTGCGGGCTATAAAGCCCATCTATAACGATTTCTCTTTGGGCCTAAAAACCCATGTGTAGGCCCATGGATTTGATAGAGTGGGCTTGCGCACTTGGGCTTCAAATGGACGTTCGTGGCGGCATCGGTTGACCCACGGGGCCCATAATATATCAAATCGAAGCTGACTCAGAGGGCTATAACGGGCCGCTACAAACTACGTCTGTAGCGGGCCGTCCTCGGGCCCAAATTCCTTTGTTTTGGGGCCCGAAAACCACTATTTTGGCCCATGGATTTGATTGTGGGCTTGCGCACTTGGGCTTCAAATGACGTTCGTGGCGGCATCGGTTGACCCACGGGGCCCATAATATATCAGATCGAAGCTGACTCAGAGGTCTACAGTGCGGGCTCTAAAGCCCATCTATAGCGATTTGTCTTTGGGCCCAAAAACCCATGTTTAGGCCCATGGATTTGATAGAGTGGGCTTGGGCACTTGGGCTTCAATGGATGTTCGTGGCGGCATCGGTTGACCCACGGGGCCCATAATATATCAGATCGAAGCTGACTCAGAGGGCTACAGTACGGGCTCTAAAGCCCATCTATAGCGATTTTTCTTTGGGCCCAAAAAACCCATGTTTAGGCCCATGGATTTGATAGAGTGGGCTTGGGCACTTGGGCTTCAAATGGATGTTCGTGGCGGCATCGGTTGACCCACGGGGCCCATAATATATCAGATCGAAGCTGACTCAGAGGGCTACAGTGCGGGCTCTAAAGCCCATCTATAGCGATTTGTCTTTGGGCCCAAAAACCCAAGTTTAGGCCCATGGATTTGATAGAGTGGGCTTGGGCACTTGGGCTTCAAATGGACGTTCGTGGTGGCATCGGTTGACCCACGGGGCCCATAATATATCAAATATAAGCTTACTCAGACGGCTATAGTGCGGGCTATAAAGCCCATCTATAACGATTTGTCTTTGGGCCTAAAAACCCATGTGTATGCCCATGGATTTGATAGAGTGGGCTTGCGCACTTGGGCTTCAAATGGACGTTCGTGGCGGCATCGCTTGACCCACGGGGCCCATAATATATCAAATCGAAGCTGACTCAGAGGGCTATAACGGGCCGCTACAAACTCCGTCTGTAGCGGGCCGTCCTCGGGCCCAAATTCCTTTGTTTTGGGGCCCGAAAACCACTATTTCGGCCCATGGATTTGATTGTGGGCTTGCGGACTTGGGCTTCAAATGGACGTTCGTGGCGGGATCGGTTGACCCACGGGGCCCATAATATATCAGATCGAAGCTGACTCAGAGGTCTACAGTGTGGGCTCTAAAGCCCATCTATAGCGATTTGTCTTTGGGCCCAAAAACCCATGTTTAGGCCCATGGATTTGATAGAGTGGGCTTGGGCACTTGGGCTTCAAATGGATGTTCGTGGCGGCATCGGTTTGACCCACGGGGCCCATAATATATCAGATCGAAGCTGACTCAGAGGGCTACAGTGCGGGCTCTAAGCCCATCTATAGCGATTTGTCTTTGGGCCCAAAAACCCAAGTTTAGGCCCATGGATTTGATAGAGTGGGCTTGGGCACTTGGGCTTCAAATGGACGTTCGTGGTGGCATCGGTTGACCCACGGGGCCCATAATATATCAAATATAAGCTTACTCAGGCGGCTATAGTGCGGGCTATAAAGCCCATCTATAACGATTTGTCTTTGGGCCTAAAAACCCATGTGTAGGCCCATGGATTTGATAGAGTGGGCTTGCGCACTTGGGCTTCAAATGGACGTTCGTGGCGGCATCGGTTGACCCACGGGGCCCATAATATATCAAATCGAAGCTGACTCAGAGGGCTATAACGGGCCGCTACAAAACTGTGTCTGTAGCGGGCCGTCCTCGGGCCCAAATTCCTTTGTTTTGGGGCCCGAAAACCACTATTTCGGCCCATGGATTTGATTGTGGGCTTGCGCACTTGGGCTTCAAATGGACATTCGTGGCGGCATCGGTTGACCCACGGGGCCCATAATATATCAGATCGAAGCTGACTCAGAGGTCTACAGTGCGGGCTCTAAAGCCCATCTATAGCGATTTGTCTTTGGGCCCAAAAACCCATGTTTAGGCCCATGGATTTGATAGAGTGGGCTTGGGCACTTGGGCTTCAAATGGATGTTCGTGGCGGCATCGGTTGACCCACGGGGCCCATAATATATCAGATCGAAGCTGACTCAGAGGGCTACAGTGCGGGCTCTAAAGCCCATCTATAGCGAATTGTCTTTGGGCCCAAAAACCCAAGTTTAGGCCCATGGATTTGATAGAGTGGGCTTGGGCACTTGGGCTTCAAATGGACGTTCGTGGTGGCATCGGTTGACCCACGGGGCCCATAATATATCAAATATAAGCTTACTCAGACGGCTATAGTGCGGGCTATAAAGCCCATCTATAACGATTTGTCTTTGGGCCTAAAAACCCATATGTAGGCCCATGGATTTGATAGAGTGGGCTTGCGCACTTGGGCTTCAAATGGACGTTCGTGGCGGCATCGGTTGACCCACGGGGCCTATAATATATCAAATCGAAGCAGACTCAGAGGGCTATAACGGGCCGCTACAAACTACATCTGTAGCGGGCCGTCCTCGGGCCCAAATTCCTTTGTTTTTGGGGCCCGAAAACCACTATTTCGGCCCATGGATTTGATTGTGGGCTTGCGCACTTGGGCTTCAAATGGACGTTCGTGGCGGCATCGGTTGACCCACGGGGCCCATAATATATCAGATCGAAGCTGACTCAGAGGTCTACAGTGCGGGCTCTAAAGCCCATCTATAGCGATTTGTCTTTGGGCCCAAAAACCCATGTTTAGGCCCATGGATTTGATAGAGTGGGCTTGGGCACTTGGGCTTCAAATGGATGTTCGTGGCGGCATCGGTTGACCCACGGGGCCCATAATATATCAGATCGAAGCTGACTCAGAGGGCTACAGTGCGGGCTCTAAAGCCCATCTATAGCGATTTGTCTTTGGGCCCAAAAACCCAAGTTTAGGCCCATGGATTTGATAGAGTGGGCTTGGGCACTTGGGCTTCAAATGGACGTTCGTGGGTGGCATCGGTTGACCCACGGGGCCCATAATATATCAAATATAAGCTTACTCAGACGGCTATAGTGCGGGCTATAAAGCCCATCTATAACGATTTATCTTTGGGCCTAAAAACCCATGTGTAGGCCCATGGATTTGATAGAGTGGGCTTGCGCACTTGGGCTTCAAATGGACGTTCGTGGCGGCATCGGTTGACCCACGGGGCCCATAATATATCAAATCGAAGCTGACCTCAGAGGGCTATAACGGGCCGCTACAAACTACGTCTGTAGCGGGCCGTCCTCGGGCCCAAATTCCTTTGTTTTGGGGGCCCGAAAACCACTATTTTGGCCCATGGATTTGATTGTGGGCTTGCGCACTTGGGCTTCAAATGGACGTTCGTGGCGGGCATCGGTTGACCCACGGGGCCCATAATATATCAGATCGAAGCTGACTCAGAGGTCTACAGTGCGGGCTCTAAAGCCCATCTATAGCGATTTGTCTTTGGGCCCAAAAACCCATGTTTAGGCCCATGGATTTGATAGAGTGGGCTTGGGCACTTGGGCTTCAAATGGATGTTCGTGGCGGCATCGGTTGACCCACGGGGCCCATAATATATCAGATCGAAGCTGACTCAGAGGGCTACAGTACGGGCTCTAAAGCCCATCTATAGCGATTTTTCTTTGGGCCCAAAAACCCATGTTTAGGCCCATGGATTTGATAGAGTGGGCTTGGGCACTTGGGCTTCAAATGGATGTTCGTGGCGGCATCGGTTGACCCACGGGGCCCATAATATATCAGATCGAAGCTGACTCAGAGGGCTACAGTGCGGGCTCTAAAGCCCATCTATAGCGATTTGTCTTTGGGCCCAAAAACCCAAGTTTAGGCCCATGGATTTGATAGAGTGGGCTTGGGCACTTGGGCTTCAAATGGACGTTCGTGGTGGCATCGGTTGACCCACGGGGCCCATAATATATCAAATATAAGCTTACTCAGACGGCTATAGTGCGGGCTATAAAGCCCATCTATAACGATTTGTCTTTGGGCCTAAAAACCCATGTGTAGGCCCATGGATTTGATAGAGTGGGCTTGCGCACTTGGGCTTCAAATGGACGTTCGTGGCGGCATCGCTTGACCCACGGGGCCCATAATATATCAAATCGAAGCTGACTCAGAGGGCTATAACGGGCCGCTACAAACTATGTCTGTAGCGGGCCGTCCTCGGGCCCAAATTCCTTTGTTTTGGGGCCCGAAAACCACTATTTCGGCCCATGGATTTGATTGTGGGCTTGCGCACTTGGGCTTCAAATGGACGTTCGTGGCGGCATCGGTTGACCCACGGGGCCCATAATATATCAGATCGAAGCTGACTCAGAGGTCTACAGTGCGGGCTCTAAAGCCCATCTATAGCGATTTGTCTTTGGGCCCAAAAACCCATGTTTAGGCCCATGGATTTGATAGAGTGGGCTTGGGCACTTGGGCTTCAAATGGATGTTCGTGGCGGCATCGGTTGACCCACGGGGCCCATAATATATCAGATCGAAGCTGACTCAGAGGGCTACAGTGCGGGCTCTAAAGCCCATCTATAGCGATTTGTCTTTGGGCCCAAAAACCCAAGTTTAGGCCCATGGATTTGATAGAGTGGGCTTGGGCACTTGGGCTTCAAATGGACGTTCGTGGTGGCATCGGTTGACCCACGGGGCCCATAATATATCAAATATAAGCTTACTCAGACGGCTATAGTGCGGGCTATAAAGCCCATCTATAACGATTTCTCTTTGGGCCTAAAAACCCATGTGTAGGCCCATGGATTTGATAGAGTGGGCTTGCGCACTTGGGCTTCAAATGGACGTTCGTGGCGGCATCGGTTGACCCACGGGGCCCATAATATATCAAATCGAAGCTGACTCAGAGGGCTATAACGGGCCGCTACAAACTACGTCTGTAGCGGGCCGTCCTCGGGCCCAAATTCCTTTGTTTTGGGGCCCGAAAACCACTATTTTGGCCCATGGATTTGATTGTGGGCTTGCGCACTTGGGCTTCAAATGGACGTTCGTGGCGGCATCGGTTGACCCACGGGGCCCATAATATATCAGATCGAAGCTGACTCAGAGGTCTACAGTGCGGGCTCTAAAGCCCATCTATAGCGATTTGTCTTTGGGCCCAAAAACCCATGTTTAGGCCCATGGATTTGATAGAGTGGGCTTGGGCACTTGGGCTTCAAATGGATGTTCGTGGCGGCATCGGTTGACCCACGGGGCCCATAATATATCAGATCGAAGCTGACTCAGAGGGCTACAGTACGGGCTCTAAAGCCCATCTATAGCGATTTTTCTTTGGGCCCAAAAACCCATGTTTAGGCCCATGGATTTGATAGAGTGGGCTTGGGCACTTGGGCTTCAAATGGATGTTCGTGGCGGCATCGGTTGACCCACGGGGCCCATAATATATCAGATCGAAGCTGACTCAGAGGGGCTACAGTGCGGGCTCTAAAGCCCATCTATAGCGATTTGTCTTTGGGCCCAAAAACCCAAGTTTAGGCCCATGGATTTGATAGAGTGGGCTTGGGCACTTGGGCTTCAAATGGACGTTCGTGGTGGCATCGGTTGACCCACGGGGCCCCATAATATATCAAATATAAGCTTACTCAGACGGCTATAGTGCGGGCTATAAAGCCCATCTATAACGATTTGTCTTTGGGCCTAAAAACCCATGTGTATGCCCATGGATTTGATAGAGTGGGCTTGCGCACTTGGGCTTTCAAATGGACGTTCGTGGCGGCATCGCTTGACCCACGGGGCCCATAATATATCAAATCGAAGCTGACTCAGAGGGCTATAACGGGCCGCTACAAACTCCGTCTGTAGCGGGCCGTCCTCGGGCCCAAATTCCTTTGTTTTGGGGGCCCGAAAACCACTATTTCGGCCCATGGATTTGATTGTGGGCTTGCGGACTTGGGCTTCAAATGGACGTTCGTGGCGGGATCGGTTGACCCACGGGGCCCATAATATATCAGATCGAAGCTGACTCAGAGGTCTACAGTGTGGGCTCTAAAGCCCATCTATAGCGATTTGTCTTTGGGCCCAAAAACCCATGTTTAGGCCCATGGATTTGATAGAGTGGGCTTGGGCACTTGGGCTTCAAATGGATGTTCGTGGCGGCATCGGTTGACCCACGGGGCCCATAATATATCAGATCGAAGCTGACTCAGAGGGCTACAGTGCGGGCTCTAAAGCCCATCTATAGCGATTTGTCTTTGGGCCCAAAAAACCCAAGTTTAGGCCCATGGATTTGATAGAGTGGGGCTTGGGCACTTGGGCTTCAAATGGACGTTCGTGGTGGCATCGGTTTGACCCACGGGGCCCATAATATATCAAATATAAGCTTACTCAGGGCGGCTATAGTGCGGGCTATAAAGCCCATCTATAACGATTTGTCTTTGGGCCTAAAAACCCATGTGTAGGCCCATGGATTTGATAGAGTGGGCTTGCGCACTTGGGCTTCAAATGGACGTTCGTGGCGGCATCGGTTTGACCCACGGGGCCCATAATATATCAAATCGAAGCTGACTCAGAGGGCTATAACGGGCCGCTACAAACTGTGTCTGTAGCGGGCCGTCCTCGGGCCCAAATTCCTTTGTTTTGGGGCCCGAAAACCACTATTTCGGCCCATGGATTTGATTGTGGGCTTGCGCACTTGGGCTTCAAATGGACATTCGTGGTGGCATCGGTTGACCCACGGGGCCCATAATATATCAGATCGAAGCTGACTCAGAGGTCTACAGTGCGGGCTCTAAAGCCCATCTATAGCGATTTGTCTTTGGGCCCAAAAAACCCATGTTTAGGCCCATGGATTTGATAGAGTGGGCTTGGGCACTTGGGCTTCAAATGGATGTTCGTGGCGGCATCGGTTGACCCACGGGGCCCATAATATATCAGATCGAAGCTGACTCAGAGGGCTACAGTGCGGGCTCTAAAGCCCATCTATAGCGAATTGTCTTTGGGCCCAAAAACCCAAGTTTAGGCCCATGGATTTGATAGAGTGGGCTTGGGCACTTGGGCTTCAAATGGACGTTCGTGGTGGCATCGGTTGACCCACGGGGCCCATAATATATCAAATATAAGCTTACTCAGACGGCTATAGTGCGGGCTATAAAGCCCATCTATAACGATTTGTCTTTGGGCCTAAAAACCCATATGTAGGCCCATGGATTTGATAGAGTGGGCTTGCGCACTTGGGCTTCAAATGGACGTTCGTGGCGGCATCGGTTGACCCACGGGGCCTATAATATATCAAATCGAAGCAGACTCAGAGGGCTATAACGGGCCCGCTACAAACTACATCTGTAGCGGGCCGTCCTCGGCCCAAATTCCTTTGTTTTGGGGCCCGAAAACCACTATTTCGGCCCATGGATTTGATTGTGGGCTTGCGCACTTGGGCTTCAAATGGACGTTCGTGGCGGCATCGGTTGACCCACGGGGGCCCATAATATATCAGATCGAAGCTGACTCAGAGGTCTACAGTGCGGGCTCTAAAGCCCATCTATAGCGATTTGTCTTTGGGCCCAAAAAACCCATGTTTAGGCCCATGGATTTGATAGAGTGGGCTTGGGCACTTGGGCTTCAAATGGATGTTCGTGGCGGCATCGGTTGACCCACGGGGCCCATAATATATCAGATCGAAGCTGACTCAGAGGGCTACAGTGCGGGCTCTAAAGCCCATCTATAGCGATTTGTCTTTGGGCCCAAAAACCCAAGTTTAGGCCCATGGATTTGATAGAGTGGGCTTGGGCACTTGGGCTTCAAATGGACGTTCGTGGTGGCATCGGTTGACCCACGGGGCCCATAATATATCAAATATAAGCTTACTCAGACGGCTATAGTGCGGGCTATAAAGCCCATCTATAACGATTTATCTTTGGGCCTAAAAACCCATGTGTAGGCCCATGGATTTGATAGAGTGGGCTTGCGCACTTGGGCTTCAAATGGACGTTCGTGGCGGCATCGGTTGACCCACGGGGCCCATAATATATCAAATCGAAGCTGACTCAGAGGGCTATAACGGGCCGCTACAAACTACGTCTGTAGCGGGCCGTCCTCGGGCCCAAATTCCTTTGTTTTGGGGCCCGAAAACCACTATTTTGGCCCATGGATTTGATTGTGGGCTTGCGCACTTGGGCTTCAAATGGACGTTCGTGGCGGCATCGGTTGACCCACGGGGCCCATAATATATCAGATCGAAGCTGACTCAGAGGTCTACAGTGCGGGCTCTAAAGCCCATCTATAGCGATTTGTCTTTGGGCCCAAAAACCCATGTTTAGGCCCATGGATTTGATAGAGTGGGCTTGGGCACTTGGGCTTCAAATGGATGTTCGTGGCGGCATCGGTTGACCCACGGGGCCCATAATATATCAGATCGAAGCTGACTCAGAGGGCTACAGTACGGGCTCTAAAGCCCATCTATAGCGATTTTTTCTTTGGGCCCAAAAACCCATGTTTAGGGCCCCATGGATTTGATAGAGTGGGCTTGGGCACTTGGGCCTTCAAATGGATGTTCGTGGCGGCATCGGTTGACCCACGGGGGCCCATAATATATCAGATCGAAGCTGACTCAGAGGGCTACAGTGCGGGCTCTAAAGCCCATCTATAGCGATTTGTCTTTGGGCCCAAAAACCCAAGTTTAGGCCCATGGATTTGATAGAGTGGGCTTGGGCACTTGGGCTTCAAATGGACGTTCGTGGTGGCATCGGTTGACCCACGGGGCCCATAATATATCAAATATAAGCTTACTCAGACGGCTATAGTGCGGGCTATAAAGCCCATCTATAACGATTTGTCTTTGGGCCTAAAAACCCATGTGTAGGCCCATGGGATTTGATAGAGTGGGCTTGCGCACTTGGGCTTCAAATGGACGTTCGTGGCGGCATCGCTTGACCCACGGGGCCCATAATATATCAAATCGAAGCTGACTCAGAGGGCTATAACGGGCCGCTACAAACTATGTCTGTAGCGGGCCGTCCTCGGGCCCAAATTCCTTTGTTTTGGGGCCCGAAAACCACTATTTCGGCCCATGGATTTGATTGTGGGCTTGCACACTTGGGCTTCAAATGGACGTTCGTGGCGGCATCTGTTGACCCACGGGGCCCATAATATATCAGATCGAAGCTGACTCAGAGGTCTACAGTGCGGGCTCTAAAGCCCATCTATAGCGATTTGTCTTTGGGCCCAAAAACCCATGTTTAGGCCCATGGATTTGATAGAGTGGGCTTGGGCACTTGGGCTTCAAATGGATGTTCGTGGCGGCATCGGTTGACCCACGGGGCCCATAATATATCAGATCGAAGCTGACTCAGAGGGCTACAGTGCGGGCTCTAAAGCCCATCTATAGCGATTTGTCTTTGGGCCCAAAAACCCAAGTTTAGGCCCATGGATTTGATAGAGTGGGCTTGGGCACTTGGGCTTCAAATGGACGTTCGTGGTGGCATCGGTTGACCCACGGGGCCCATAATATATCAAATATAAGCTTACTCAGACGGCTATAGTGCGGGCTATAAAGCCCATCTATAACGATTTGTCTTTGGGCCTAAAAACCCATGTGTAGGCCCATGGATTTGATAGAGGTGGGCTTGCGCACTTGGGCTTCAAATGGACGTTCGTGGCGGCATCGCTTGACCCACGGGGCCCATAATATATCAAATCGAAGCTGACTCAGAGGGCTATAACGTGCCGCTACAAACTGCGTCTGTAGCGGGCCGTCCTCGGAGCCCAAATTCCTTTGTTTTGGGGCCCGAAAACCACTATTTCGGCCCATGGATTTGATTGTGGGCTTGCGCACTTGGGCTTCAAATGGACGTTCGTGGCGGCATCGGTTGACCCACGGGGCCCCATAATATATCAGATCGAAGCTGACTCAGAGGTCTACAGTGCGGGCTCTAAAGCCCATCTATAGCGATTTGTCTTTGGGCCCAAAGACCCATGTTTAGGCCCATGGATTTGATAGAGTGGGCTTGGGCACTTGGGCTTCAAATGGATGTTCGTGGCGGCATCGGTTGACCCCACGGGGCCCATAATATATCAGATCGAAGCTGACTCAGAGGGCTACAGTGCGGGCTCTAAAGCCCATCTATAGCGATTTTTCTTTGGGCCCAAAAACCCATGTTTAGGCCCATGGATTTGATAGAGTGGGCTTGGGCACTTGGGCTTCAAATGGATGTTCGTGGCTGCATCGGTTGACCCACGGGGCCCATAATATATCAGATCGAAGCTGACTCAGAGGGCTACAGTGCGGGCTCTAAAGCCCATCTATAGCGATTTGTCTTTGGGCCCAAAAACCCATGTTTAGGCCTATGGATTTGATAGAGTGGGCTTGGGCACTTGGGCTTCAAATGGACGTTCGTGGTGGCATCGGTTGACCCACGGGGCCCATAATATATCAAATATAAGCTTACTCAGACAGCTATAGTGCGGGCTATAAAGCCCATCTATAACGATTTGTCTTTGGGCCTAAAAACCCATGTGTAGGCCCATGGATTTGATAGAGTGGGCTTGCGCACTTGGGCTTCAAATGGACGTTCGTGGCGGCATCGCTTGACCCACGGGGCCCATAATATATCAAATCGAAGCTGACTCAGAGGGCTATAACGGGCTGCTACAAACTGCGTCTGTAGCGGGCCGTCCTCGGGCCCAAATTCCTTTTTTTTGGGGCCCGAAAACCACTATTTCGGCCCATGGATTTGATTGTGGGCTTGCGCACTTGGGCTTCAAATGGACGTTCGTGGCGGCATCGGTTGACCCACGGGGCCCATAATATATCAGATCGAAGCTGACTCAGAGGTCTACAGTGCGGGCTCTAAAGCGCATCTATAGCGATTTGTCTTTGGGCCCAAAAAACCCATGTTTAGGCCCATGGATTTGATAGAGTGGGCTTGGGCACTTGGGCTTCAAATGGATGTTCGTGGGCGGCAATCGGTTGACCCACGGGGCCCATAATATATCAGATCGAAGCTGACTCAGAGGGCTACAGTGCGGGCTCTAAAGCCCATCTATAGCGATTTGTCTTTGGGCCCAAAAACCCAAGTTTAGGCCCATGGATTTGATAGAGTGGGCTTGGGCACTTGGGGCTTCAAATGGACGTTCGTGGTGGCATCGGTTGACCCACGGGGCCCATAATATATCAAATATAAGCTTACTCAGACGGCTATAGTGCGGGCTATAAAGCCCATCTATAACGATTTATCTTTGGGCCTAAAAACCCATGTGTAGGCCCATGGATTTGATAGAGTGGGCTTGCGCACTTGGGCTTCAAATGGACGTTCGTGGCGGCATCGGTTGACCCACGGGGCCCATAATATATCAAATCGAAGCTGACTCAGAGGGCTATAAACGGGCCGCTACAAACTGCGTCTGTAGCGGGCCGTCCTCGGGCCCAAATTCCTTTGTTTTGGGGCCCGAAAACCACTATTTCGGCCCATGGATTTGATTGTGGGCTTGCGCACTTGGGCTTCAAATGGACGTTCGTGGCGGCATCGGTTGACCCACGGGGCCCATAATATATCAGATCGAAGCTGACTCAGAGGTCTACAGTGCGGGCTCTAAAGCCCATCTATAGCGATTTGTCTTTGGGCCCAAAAACCCATGTTTAGGCCCATGGATTTGATAGAGTGGGCTTGGGCACTTGGGCTTCAAATGGATGTTCGTGGCGGCATCGGTTGACCCACGGGGCCCATAATATATCAGATCGAAGCTGACTCAGAGGGCTACAGTGCGGGCTCTAAAGCCCATCTATAGCGATTTTTCTTTGGGCCCAAAAACCCATGTTTAGGCCCATGGATTTGATAGAGTGGGCTTGGGCACTTGGGCTTCAAATGGATGTTCGTGGCGGCATCGGTTGACCCACGGGGCCCATAATATATCAGATCGAAGCTGACTCAGAGGGCTACAGTGCGGGCTCTAAAGCCCATCTATAGCGATTTGTCTTTGGGCCCAAAAACCCAAGTTTAGGCCCATGGATTTGATTAGAGTGGGCTTGGGCACTTGGGCTTCAAATGGACGTTCGTGGTGGCATCGGTTTGACCCACGGGGCCCATAATATATCAAATATAAGCTTACTCAGACGGCTATAGTGCGGGCTATAAAGCCCATCTATAACGATTTGTCTTTGGGCCTAAAAACCCATGTGTAGGCCCATGGATTTGATAGAGTGGGCTTGCGCACTTGGGCTTCAAATGGACGTTCGTGGCGGCATCGCTTGACCCACGGGGCCCATAATATATCAAATCGAAGCTGACTCAGAGGGCTATAACGGGCCGCTACAAACTATGTCTGTAGCGGGCCGTCCTCGGGCCCAAATTCCTTTGTTTTGGGGGCCCGAAAACCACTATTTCGGCCCATGGATTTGATTGTGGGCTTGCGCACTTGGGCTTCAAATGGACGTTCGTGGCGGCATCTGTTGACCCACGGGGCCCCATAATATATCAGATCGAAGCTGACTCAGAGGTCTACAGTGCGGGCTCTAAAGCCCATCTATAGCGATTTGTCTTTGGGCCCAAAAACCCATGTTTAGGCCCATGGATTTGATAGAGTGGGCTTGGGCACTTGGGCTTCAAATGGATGTTCGTGGCGGCATCGGTTGACCCACGGGGCCCATAATATATCAGATCGAAGCTGACTCAGAGGGCTACAGTGCGGGCTCTAAAGCCCATCTATAGCGATTTGTCTTTGGGCCCAAAAACCCAAGTTTAGGCCCATGGATTTGATAGAGTGGGCTTGGGCAACTTGGGCTTCAAATGGACGTTCGTGGTGGCATCGGTTGACCCACGGGGCCCATAATATATCAAATATAAGCTTACTCAGACGGCAATAGTGCGGGCTATAAAGCCCATCTATAACGATTTGTCTTTGGGCCTAAAAACCCATGTGTAGGCCCATGGATTTGATAGAGTGGGCTTGCGCACTTGGGCTTCAAATGGACGTTCGTGGCGGCATCGCTTGACCCACGGGGCCCATAATATATCAAATCGAAGCTGACTCAGAGGGCTATAACGTGCCGCTACAAACTGTGTCTGTAGCGGGCCGTCCTCGGGGCCCCAAATTCCTTTGTTTTGGGGCCCGAAAACCACTATTTCGGCCCATGGATTTGATTGTGGGCTTGCGCACTTGGGCTTCAAATGGACGTTCGTGGCGGCATCGGTTGACCCACGGGGCCCATAATATATCAGATCGAAGCTGACTCAGAGGTCTACAGTGCGGGCTCTAAAGCCCATCTATAGCGATTTTGTCTTTGGGCCCAAAAACCCATGTTTAGGCCCATGGATTTGATAGAGTGGGCTTGGGCACTTGGGCTTCAAATGGATGTTCGTGGCGGCATCGGTTGACCCACGGGGCCCATAATATATCAGATCGAAGCTGACTCAGAGGGCTACAGTGCGGGCTCTAAAGCCCATCTATAGCGATTTTTCTTTGGGCCCCAAAAACCCATGTTTAGGCCCATGGATTTGATAGAGGTGGGCTTGGGCACTTGGGCTTCAAATGGATGTTCGTGGCGGCATCGGTTGACCCCACGGGGCCCATAATATATCAGATCGAAGCTGACTCAGAGGGCTACAGTGCGGGCTCTAAAGGCCCATCTATAGCGATTTGTCTTTGGGCCCAAAAACCCATGTTTAGGCCTATGGATTTGATAGAGTGGGCTTGGGCACTTGGGCTTCAAATGGACGTTCGTGGTGGGCATCGGTTGACCCACGGGGCCCATAATATATCAAATATAAGCTTACTCAGACAGCTATAGTGCGGGCTATAAAGCCCATCTATAACGATTTGTCTTTGGGCCTAAAAACCCATGTGTAGGCCCATGGATTTGATAGAGTGGGCTTGCGCACTTGGGCTTCAAATGGACGTTCGTGGCGGCATCGCTTGACCCACGGGGCACATAATATATCAAATCGAAGCTGACTCAGAGGGCTATAACGGGCTGCTACAAACTGCGTCTGTAGCGGGCCCGTCCTCGGGCCCAAATTCCTTTTTTTTGGGGCCCGAAAACCACTATTTCGGCCCATGGATTTGATTGTTGGGCTTGCGCACTTGGGCTTCAAATGGACGTTCGTGGCGGCATCGGTTGACCCCACGGGGCCCATAATATATCAAATCGAAGCTGACTCAGAGGGCTATAACGGGCCGCTACAAAACTACGTCTGTAGCGGGCCGTCCTCGGGGCCCAAATTCCTTTGTTTTGGGGCCCGAAAACCACTATTTCGGCCCATGGATTTGATTGTGGGCTTGCGCACTTGGGCTTCAAATGGACGTTCGTGGCGGCATCGATTGACCCACGGGGGACCATAATATATCAGATCGAAGCTGACTCAGAGGTTCTACAGTGCGGGCTCTAAAGCCCATCTATAGCGTTTTTTTCTTTGGGGCCCAAAAACCCATGTTTAGGCCCATGGATTTGATAGAGTGGGCTTGGGCACTTGGGCTTCAAATGGATGTTCGTGGCGGCATCGGTTGACCCACGGGGCCCATAATATATCAGATCGAAGCTGACTCAGAGGGCTACAGTACGGGCTCTAAAGCCCATCTATAGCGATTTGTCTTTGGGCCCCAAAAACCCAAGTTTAGGCCCATGGATTTTGATAGAGTGGGCTTGGGCACTTGGGCTTCAAATGGACGTTCGTGGTGGCATCGGTTGACCCACGGGGCCCATAATATATCAAATATAAGCTTAATCAGACGGCTATAGTGC
>CANTUR010000942.1:0-102500 GCA_947683625.1 Mallotus nudiflorus
GTGAAATTTGAATACATTTTAGTTAGCTGAATGCATACATATTGATAACTCTAGTTAAAGTTATCCCTGCAAGACAAACAAGAGTGAGATGGATCTGCTGGCACGGTGGCTAGCATATTGATTTACTCCAATGCTAAAGTTAGAGGAACTCAAGAGGAAGAAGACGGGAGATATAGGTTCTTAGTTAAGACTAAGCCTAGGGTTGGATCTTTCTTGCCCTTTTCTTTTATACCGTGGATACATTAGAGTTAGGTCAATTCACCTTGTTAAACATTTTTTATGGTCTAAAGTGTTGAAAGCTGTCTCGTTATGTGTGCTCTTCTCTTGGTCCCAACTTGGTATGCTCACTTTCAAGTCATGGTGAACTGGTTGGTTCATCAGCCAAACCAGTCGGTTGTCTTGTGGGTATGAACCCATGGTTTTTCCTTACTCTGGTTACCACATATTTTTGGAATGTATTAATGATTACGTTCTGGCCATGCAAGCCACATATCTGCAAATATTCAATGTTCTTCCTATGGCTACTCTATAAAAATGCCCACTACAGATATGGTTTTTGCTCAATGTTGTAAAAAGGATGTGAATCCTATGTGTATGAAACTGTCTCTGTACATTGTTGATATTTTCCTTTTGATCCCATTTCTGTGGAATAGAAAAGAAATAATACTGTCGAACTTGCTGGAGTCTTAATGTTATGTCTTAAGTCTGCCATTCTTTGATCATACAAGTTTCTTGCACTGATTTGAGTGTGTTGTTGATGTGCTTGTTTAGTTTACTGGTTTGTTGTTTTTTCAGTTGTGTTTTTTCTATTATTTTTATGTTTGGTACCTCTATCTTCATGATAGTCTTTTGCAGTAATGGACTCGACTATGAGTTCTCTAGATGATGTATCTTGTGTATAAATGCAGAAAACAGGGCTCGTTGTCATGTTTCATGAAGTCTTGTCCGTTTAGTTTGAAACTCTAGGCATCAAATTCCAAGATGCTATGTTTTTGGTTATATAGGCAGCAGTTCTATTTCTTATTCACTGAGGAGTATGTTAGTCACTTATATTCTGATTGATATGCTGTAGGTGCTTGCCGACAAACTACCAGAACTTCTAGATTTTTCAAAAGACCTTGCCAGTTTGGAACCTGCATCAAAGGTATTTTTAATTCTGCAGTTGGTTGCTCTAAGAAAAAAGTTGGCATCTTGTGATTGAAATGTGCATTTTATACATAGATACAACTGAAAGTTTTGGCAGAGGAAATGCAAGCCA
Organism: Mallotus nudiflorus; assembly: GCA_947683625.1. NCBI lineage: Eukaryota > Viridiplantae > Streptophyta > Magnoliopsida > Malpighiales > Euphorbiaceae > Mallotus > Mallotus nudiflorus. The sequence goes on from CANTUR010000942.1 coordinate 1,259, forward strand.
TAAGTAAGGGATTGGAAAAAATTGTACAGGAGCTGTCCACTTCTGAAAGTGATGGTCCAATATCCGAGAATTTTCGCAAGGTACTTTTAATGGAGATGCATGTCCACCGTTCCAGAGACATGCCATTTCTAATTATTTGTCTTCAAGGAATTACTATTATTGGCTTAAGTACCCAAGCTTATCTTTTGTTGCTAAGATCATTTGGTTTAACTTTACTGATCTTTAAAATGATACATTTTATTTGCAGTGTGCCCTAGATCAATATGTTCATCTCAAGAAACTAATTGTTGGAAATTAGAGGAATAAGAGTGTAGGCAATTCTAGGATGTACTTCCTTTCAGAATCTTAAAGCATAGAAATGTCCATTAATTTGTCTCTGTGTATTGTTTAATTAACCATTGCCAGTATATAAAAATATAATTAAAACCTGCATTTTAAGATGGGTGATAAAGATGTTGCTGGTGTATTGTGAACATCAGGTAATGAATCTGACGTGATAAAGAATTATATCCACTTATCATATGGAATCAATTGTTGGATTCAAAATTAGTCCACTTTCTATATTTTGATTAATTGAGCAACCTTGATCTAACCCATACTAAAAGAAACTTCTGACTGAATCATACATGGGAACTACATTTGTATTATTAAAGAAAATCATTGTACAAAACAGTGGTATTTTATTACACTTGCATTCTTTGAAGCTTCACTCTGATTGAATTAATGTGGAATTATGAGAGAAATGGATAATTCATCAAAACTTTGTAGCTGAACTGAAATGATCTTGCATCCAAATAATTATCTTGAAAGTTTCTCATGTGCTAGTTTCAATAACAATTATATCGTGCTGAATATAGTTGTCAACTTTTAGCCTTCCATTTCTTTGTTTATGTGTGTGTGTGTGTAACAGATTTTAGGTGTTTGCATTTGTATTTACTTACCGTATGATTTATGCTCTATTGCTTAGATTTTGAAGGAGTTCCTTCGTTTTGCTGAAGCTGAAGTGAGGTCTTTGGCTTCTTTGTACTCTGGAGTAGTAAGTCTTATTCTCTTCCTTCTTAAGATGATTAATGTTTGTAGGATCTATTATATGAACTCTAACTTTGCCTGGACCTTGATTTTGTTGCAGGGTAGAAATGTGGATGCTTTGATTCTTTATTTTGGAGAAGATCCAGCACGTTGTCCCTTTGAACAAGGTATTAGCTAGTTCATCTAACTTTTGCTTTTATTGACTTTTCAGTTTGAACTACAACTTGAGAGGTTATTGTACCATAAACCTTATGCTGTTCTTATGACTCATGAGCCTGTGATTATATGTATGATCCTCTAAGCCTATGTGTTTCTGGACAAAATACTTTTGATTTATTCCATTTGGATTTTGTTGGAGTTCAATCTTTGAGAATGTCTAGACAGTGACACATTTTTACTTCAACACTTGAAGCTTAAAAATTGATCTGAATCAAGGGGAAGTAACTGTCAGAGATCCAAACACTCAGCTAGGCCATAATCCCAAATCCAAAGTGAATTTAAAATCCCATTCCCACCTTTCCATTGGCTTTATCTTCAGAAATGTTAAGGGCCTTGTTCTCTCATCATTTTACGTTTCCCATGGATTTCATAATGTTCACAAGTTCATTACTCTCAGCCCTTCGTACAGAAGAGTGTTGGATACACATGAAAAGACCATCTCAATCTCCTCTCAGATTTTCCTTAATAGGTGCTATTTTCACCTCCTACAAAGGCATAAATTACTTGTAAGGTTCACCTTTTACTTCTGCACATTCATCCTCATTACTTCAGGCTAATTTTGTTGCATTGTTTCTTCTCCACTCAACACTATCATACATCATAGCCACTCAAACTGCAGCCCTACCAAACTTTCTCTTCAGCTTGGATGGCATTTTGCAATCACATTTGATTCTTGTTGCAGTTCTCAACTATGCCCATCCTGCTTTAGTCCTGTGGTTGGCATCTTCGCTTTCCTCATTTCTGCGCATTTGCTATAATAATTTGCATAGGAGGTTACATCTCTATGAATTAAATGTTGAAGTGTTCTGTGGGTGTGTGATTGTAGTGCTGCTGTCAATATAAATGATAATTTAATTGGTAACAAAAGAGAATAAAAACAAGCCAAGTAGCTGATTTCTTCATGGTTGAGGTACCTAAAATGCTAATAGAAAGAAAAAAAAAAAAAGGATATCTATGCTTGGTTTTATTAAGCACAAGCACTCCAACTAATACAAAGCTTTATTTTTCTAGTGTAACTACATTCATCATTACTTGCTAGTTGTCTTGGTGGTTATCCAGAATAGAGCTTGAATTACTTTTATTGTTCATTGTTATATATTTGAGAAGCATTAGCCTTTTGATCTTCTGTAATATATAGCAATGCTAATTGAAGAGGATTTTTGAAGTTGAAAAGATACTTGTTTATATTAGAATTTTATGCAAGTTAGCCTCTGTTATGTTGACACATCTGTAAGATGTATCTTTTTGAAAACATCAGAATTATCTTTGTACTGTTCCTTAATGGCCTCTTTACCCCCTCCAAACATTGTGTGTTGCTGGATTTTCTCAAAACCAAAAACATCATGTTGAGGAGACCAAGGATCGAACCCTGCCTCTCTATTTCCTCCCCTTGTGGTGTTGTGATTTAACCACTTAATCTAGTTGTTCAAAAAAAAAAAAAAAAAAAAAAAAAGAAGCTTAGTAGCTGATTTCTTCATGGTTGAGATACCTAAGTTGCTAGTAGAAAGAAAAAAACAAAGGGATATCTATGCTTGTTTTTACTGAGCACAAGCACTCCAGCTAATACAAAGCTTTATTTTTCCATTGCAACTACATCCATTATTACTTGCTAGGTGTCTTGGTAGTTATCCAGAATAGAGCTTAAATTACTTTTATTGTTCATTATTATATATTTGAGAGGCATTAGCCTTTTGATCTTCTGTAGTAGCAATCCTAATTGAAGGGGATTTTTGAAGTTGAAAAGATACTTTGTTTATATTAAGATTTGTATGCTAGTTAGCCTCTGTTATGTTGACACGTCTGTATGATGTCATTTTGAAAACATCAGAATCATCTTTGTACTGTTCCATACCGGCCTCTTTATCCCCTCCAAACATTGTGTGTTGCTGGATTTTCTCAAAACCAAAAACTTTTTTTGTTTCAGTAAGCAGTTCCTAATCTGTGAATTTCCCATGTTTAGTTGTTTTCATTGTATGTAGTTTATGCCTTATGTCGGTAAAAATTATAAATTTGCAGTTGTTTCAACGCTGCTCAATTTTGTTAAATTGTTCAACAAAGCGCGTGAGGAAAATTGCAAGCAGCTGGAGATAGAAATGAAAAGGGTAGCAGAAAAAGCAAAAAACCAAGAACAGGTGCATAAACAAGTTGAGAGTGGAAGTGTCAAGTGACCTGATGTTTAAAGATAAGCTATTTCCCCTTCTATGTTAAGAATTACAGCATGGTATTGGCACCAAATAACAAATGGAGGATAATGGCATTAATGTTGTTAAGAGGAACATATATTTGGCTTGTAGATTAACCTTGAACTGTAAATATTCAGTTATTTGATTTCAAGGTTAAATTCTTAATCTTTATGTCCTGAAAGACATTAATTAGTTAGGCTCATGCTAATAAAGATGTCTTCTAGTAGAATTGATGTGTTCTATTTTTTTGTTTTCATTTTCATTCTTGCCCTCCCATTGTCATTAGTTTGTTTTGTTTTCAGATGTTCACTAATAAAATAGTCACCATAATGCTACACCCATTTTCATTAGGGAAGGTATTCAGGGAGGATGCATATAAATTCTCAGCGAACTATTGATCGTTGGGTGCGCATCCTCTGCTATTATTTTCCTTTTCTGCATATGCATTGTTTCATGGTTCATCAATGTTGGTATCATTACGTTTGAAAATAGGTTGGGGAGATTATCATACTTTGGTAGTGATTATCCTTAGTGGAATGAACACGAGTAAAAGAAAAATATAATTTCGGTGTAGTCAAGCCGAACCGAATTCGCTAGACTTTTTAGTGTTCATGAGCTGTTTATGAGTTTAAATGAGTCTAAAAAAATTTTAAAAATGCAAATTATAAATTAAAATTATACATTAAAAAATAAAAATAAATTATAATATATTTAAAAAAATTACAATTTTGTTTTTAATAATATATTTTAAAAAATTTCTTACAATAAAAATTATATATTGTACATGAGCTAATCTGTAAGCATCTATTTAAACTTGTTCATAAGCTTTATATGTCAACTTTTGTATAAATTGATTTTAGCTCGTTTATTAAATAAATTTCAATATACAAATTCAAATAAAACTATTTATAAGTAGTTCGACCCGTTTAGAGCACTAAATATTATCTCATTACTTTTATACTTTAGGGGCATCTTGAAATTATTTTTCTCAATCGGGTTGCACTAGAATAACATTTCATTTAGCTTAATAAAGAAGACATGAAGTTTTATGTTTGGGCTGTACTAATACATTGAAACTTAGTCTAGCCATTCTAACTTAATGACACAGGATGTTGATTTTTCGAATCCCACCGCACCCCCTTCACCAGATTCCTGGGTAATGTGTTCGAAAAAAGTTGAAACTTAATTTAATCATCACACATTAGGTTAAACTTTACTTTCCATTCTTTCAAAATTTTCTATTTCCTGTATTAGGAAATTTACCTAATTTTTTAGTAGCCTATTCCATGACTTTGATGAACAAAGTTTCAACTAAACCCTTTGTCTTTGTTCCACAAAGGAAATACTTAATACTATCCTCATCTTTCCAGTTATATTTTATCATATTATGCGGATCACTTGCCAAATTACTTACTTTAGTTCTGTCAAATGAATATATTAAAATTGAAGCATTATGTATTATTATAATTCAGTTTGGAAGCAATTGCCAAATAATAAAAACTTGATTCCTCTGTTGATATTAATATGTTAATTTCAAAATCTTATGAAATTGAAAATTTTATTCTTTTTTATTTTAAAAAAATTATGTTTTTATTACATAACAAGTATGAATCATGAAAAATGAAAAAAAAAAAATTTTGTTGAGTCTTTATATAGTGTTCAAATATTCATCATTTGTGAAATTTTTTCATGTTTGCCATACTTGTTTTAATTACGTTAATTAATTATACTTTTTCTAATTATGAAAAAATTTTAATTATGTTTTTGTTAATTTATGAAAATATTAAAAATAAACTTATAGTTTTGTAATATTTCTTTCACGTAGACTCGATTAGGGGTGGGTACGAAACGCTAGTTTACAGTTCAATCCAAGGTAGACTATATTAGAATTGATCTCATTCAATTTAAACTAGACTCAGATCGATTAGTTAGATAAGTTGACTTTTATAAAAAAAAAATGCAAACAGTTGCAATTCTATTAGAGGATGAACCGGTCATCTCTCTAATCTAGACCGGTTCGAAACCGATTTTGAATTTAACTAGTTCTAATTTTAATATTGACTGAATCAATTCTAGTTCAGTTTCAAACATGAATCTAACCGTGGCTTGCCTTGACTCGATGGCTCGTGTAGATCGCCTAATATGTTGACTACTCTATTATGAAAATTTTTATAAGGAGAAAAAGACAGAATTGGCCAATATGGGTTAAATGTTAGCTTTGTCCATCTTCCCCACGAATTTCTAAGTGTTTGTTAGTTGAATTAATTTAAAATCTTTGGAGTTAGTAACCAAGTCGTCATATTATAATACTTATCAATCAATTTAATAGACCACATATTAACTTAGATTAGCTTTGTATATATATTGTATAATACACTAAAATTGAGGTACTAAATAATAAAAGGAATCTAGCCAGGAGTACTAATAGTAGTGTGCGCACATATATTATATTATATATTGTACCAGACAGAAAATATTGGATCACGGTTGACAATATTTTGTAAGTATGTTGAAGGGGTGGCAAACAATATTACCTAATTAATCACACATCACGTGCCTTGTCTTTTTTTTTTAACAAATATATATATATTGATAAAAGAAATTACACCACATGTTCCTATAGAATAAGATTAAGGAAAACAGGGTAAATGTTAAAGCAGATTGATTTTTAGCTATAGCCAATCCGCTAGTCTGTTGGCGTTTCTAAAGATATGCCTAAAGCTAATATTCCTGTTAGTAGCTGTCAAAGTTTGAATCCCTTCGCACAGGACATCCACTTCCCATGGCAAATAATGAAGCTTCATGTCTAGCTAGCATCTCTGCTTGTAAGGGAGAATGAACAGCTACTTTCTTTGTACTGATATGGGTTAAAGATCCTCAGCTATCTCTGCACACAAAAGCAATACTACAAACATTTTAATTATTAACAAATGATGCATCACAATTAATCTTCCACATTCCATCTGTTGGAGGAGCCTACGTGCAATGAATATGAGAAACATTGGCATCATTAACAGTTAAGTTATGAGGAGATTGATTGTTAGACAATAGTTGAATCGATTTCCACCAGCTATTAATCCTTTCTATAATTTCTCTCGGATGCTCCAGCATTCCATTAAACTGTTAGCATTTCTGGATTTCCAAATATACCAACAAATGCCTGTAACTAAATCAATTAACTTCTTATTTCCATATTCTGCTAACAGATTGGCAGTAGCTAGCCACCAATTATTGAAAGATTGAAATCCTTTGATACACGACATATACCGCAACTGAGATGCATACCACACATGTTAAAAGTGCTCACACAGAAATAAAACATGTTCAAGAGATTCATACCTGCTACCACACCGATAACATCTGTCCTCAACTTTACATCCTCTACAACTCAAAGCTTCATTAGTAGCTAAAGCATTCCAAGAACATCTCCAAAAGAAGACCTTCACTTTCAGAGGTATTTGCAGGTCCTTGTAGACACTTAATGTCAAGATGATGTGTTATTGATGCGACAAATGACTCCAATGATGAAAATATCATGAATAGATTTTCGATACTTAAGCTTTAAAATTCTAAGGGTTTAAATACATTTTTTAAGGGAAGAATTTAATGTTTTCAAGGACTAAATTGCAATATTTTTTTAGGACTTAATTGTAAAACTTAAATTCTTTTAGGAGTCTTTTCATAATTAAATGTAAAAAAAAACCTGTTGGAATTCCATAATTCCGACCGGAATTATGTAATTCTTGTCGGAGTTACACCAATTCCGATCAAAATTCCGATCGGAATTGAATTCGTCCGTCTCTATTTTTTCATCTTTTAACTCAATTCTAATTGGTTTAAAATTCCTAATTGATTTAAAATTCCTAAATATAATTTTAAGTATTAATCTTATATTTTGTGGAACTATAATCACTTTAGGAAGCTAGGTTTTTTAGTTCCTTTTTTTCAGTATATAAAGAGGACGGGAGCTAAAAGAAAGAAAGGAGAGAAGGAAGAAAAAAGAGGGGAAGGCAGGAATAGATTTTTAAAGTTTTTGGTTTTGTGCGAGCTTTCTTATTTTTGGGCGAGTTATTTTTCTACAAAAATTCCTTTTGGTTTATCAATTAATTCAAGATCCTTGGAGAATTTTTTAAGAAGAAGACCCGAAGACTTAGCAAGAACGATGAATTACAAATCTGAGGAGTACTCCAAATCACTCATAATCATCATCATCTTCTTCTTCTTATTCTATTTTTTAATTTCTTTTTGATATTATTGATTATTTTTATTCTTTCGAGTTATTATTATAATTTATTCATTAATCATAATTTTATTTTATTTTTTATGTGGTGATTATGGAGGAAAATACATTGTGATAATGTTGGAGGGATGAATTTATGAGAAATTCATGGAAAACCATGGATAAAACCTCGTAGAGATTTAGTTTCTAGGGTTTTTATTTTATTTTATTTTATTTATTGTTTTATTTTATTAATTATTTTGTGAATTAATGTAATAGCCCCAATATTGGGAGTAGTGAAATTATGTGTGTGGTTGTATGTTTATTTTGATTCAATTGGTTAGTAAAATTAGGTTTTTAATTAGGTAATTATTTAAAATCAATGGAGAAAGTATATTAATTTAGGTTTCATATTAATAATATTAGAGTTTTAGTAAGAATTAATTTAATTATTTGTTTGATCTTATTTAATTATTTTTTTATGTTTTTATTTATTTTTAGGATTATTTATTATTTTTATGTGTTTTTGGGGCCTTAAGCCCATTTTAGGCTTTGATTTATTTATTTAAGTTTAGGTTATTTTCTTTTAGCCCATCTCACTTGATAATTAAATAGGTTTAATTAATTAAAATATATTTTTAGATCCATAATTAATTAGATCTTAAATTAGAAATATCCTTAGGCTCATTTAGTTAATTAGACATAGGCTGACCTAATTTAATTTAATTAATTTAGACTTAGCCAATTTAATTTAAGCTTTTTTTTATAATTTGTAGATTTAAGATCACTATTTAATTAAAATATGTAAAATTAGGCCCACTAATTTAAATATTCCATAATTTGTAGAATTAGGCCCATTTTTTTTATTAAAACAAGTAGACTTAAGTTCGTTTAATTAAAATCAAAAGGAATTAGGTCTTTAGGTTCATATATAAATTAAAACATGTAGATTTAACTCATTTATTTAAAATCCATATAGATTAGACTAACTTAGAGATTATGTGATTTATTGAATGTATTATTTATTTGTATATTTCATTATTAGTTTGCCTTGGAGTTGATTGTTTTTAGGGTTTATATGAAATTGCATGTAAATAGAGAATAAGATAATAATTTATAAAGTAATTCTAAATGAACACAAGATCGAAAGAAGTTGGTATTCCGTATCCAGAATCTCCTAGTTGTTGTGCTAGCTTTCTTTTAGGGAATCGAGTACCACCTTTTCGAATTGTCCAAGTTATTACCCTGGGTGGCGACTCCTTATCTCCATACCATGTCTTCGTGATAGTGGTTAGTGTGTTCTCTAGAGCCCTGAGCTCAAACAATGTCGCGGTTACTAAAATCTTGGTCGCGCGTTAAACCCCGTGGTCTACAGTCCCAAATGGATTACTAAACTTTCATACTTGTTTCTCTATTCCTTGCAATAGATTGCAATTGGTTCTCATTATGGGCTAACTGTTTTAGGAATTTATAACCAGACTTTACTGAATACTGTCCCCTTTTATCATAATGCTAAATTATTTTGTCTTGTCCTGCCTCTCCATACATTGATATCTTCTTTATAGCTTTTATCTATTGATTAGTAAATAATTGATTCAAGAGATTATTATTCCAACCTCCTGATACCTAATCCATGAGATCTTTGACCTGATAAATCTCCACTCCCACTGGCTGCTGAGACAACACCTTAAAATCTAGTAAAGTTGGGATCCACCAGTCAAACTAAATGTGAATATCTGACCCGGATTTCACATTCCATCTACATCCAAGCTTGAGCACTTCTCTACCTTTCATAAACTGGACCAAATCCAAGAATCTTTGCTTCCTAGTTTGGCATCAAAGAAATTTAAGAATGGAAAATAGATACCTTTGATAATTTTTGCACATAGCATATTAGGATTCTGAACGAGTGTCCAACCCATCTTTCCCAACAAAGCATCATTAAAAAGTTCCATCTCATGAAAACCTAGACCTCCATTCTTTTTTAATTTCTATTAATGCCTTCCAGTTAATCCATTGCAATTTCTTTATTTGTAGGTCCTGGCTCCACCAAAATGGCCTAATATATTTTTTTATATGATTTGTTATCCGCATTGGAATCTTAAAGACAAACATTACATAAGTTGGTAACGCCTATAACACCGCCTTGATCATAGTTTCTCTCCTTGCTAATGATAAAAATTTACTTTTCCAAATATTGATTCTATCACTTATGTGTTGAAGAAGAAAATCAAATAATTTTTTCTTTGTTTGTCCCCATGCCAAAGGTAAGCCAAGGTACTTTGAAGTATACTGTGATTCTTTTACTCCAAAGGCTTGACAAGTGCTCCACCTAATCTCTACAGATGTAATATTGTTAAACATTAATTCAAATTTTTGGGTATTAATCCTTTGCCTTGTAGCTTTTTATAATCGGCAAAGACAGCTTTAAAAGTCTGAATTTCTAGCTCAGTTGCTTATCCAAATAAAATCTTGTCATCCACAAATTGAGAATGAGTAATAGAAGGGTAATGTCTAGTTATTTTAATGCCTCATAAATTACTCATATGTTTTTCTTTAACTATCAATCTTAAAAGATATTCGGCTACCAAAATGAACAAATAAGGTGACAAGGGATCACCTTGTCTAATGCCCTTCTTTGGTTTAAAAATTGATGTTAATGAATCATTTATTGAGATAACAAACTGCACTGATTCCACACATTACATAACCAAGTAAACCTAGTCTCTCCAAAACTTGTATTTTATTAATATTAAGCAAAAAGCATCCCAATTGACTATGTCATAAGCTTTTGCCATGTACAATTTCAGAGCAAAAAAGTTCTTTTTTCCCTTGAATCTGGTTTGAAGGGCATGGGTGATTTCATGATTTATAATTATATTCTTTTGAATAGTGCAACCACTGATAAAACCCATTTAGTAAGGGAGAATCAATTGGGGAAGCCATTTTTTAACTTGTTCACTATCACTTTAGAGAGAACTTTGTATATGAAATTACAACAGCTAATAGGTCGATACTCATCAAAATTCTCAAGGTGTTTATTTTTTGGAATCAAAACTATTGTTGTTAAGTTGATTTTAGGAGGTAGGTAACCATAACTAAAAACATCTCTTACCAAATCATAAACATCTTGTTTGATAATGTCCTAATGGTTTTGATAAAAGATGCCTAAAAAACCATCAGGGCCTGGAGACTTCAACTTCCCCATATCGAAAACAGTATGCTACTCTTCCTCTATAATAACATTCTTCATTAAATTAAGGTTCATCTCTTCAGTCACTAAAGCTAACATGATTGTGTCAACATAATCATTAAATTGGACATTTTCCTTTTTGACAGTATTATAAAAATGTACCACTGCCTTCTCTTTGATTCTGGTCTCATATGATATCCATACATCTTCACCAATTTGAATTCTACCTTTTTTATTATGTTGTCTTCTTTGGATGGCAGTAAGATGAAAGAACTTCATGTTTTTATCTACTTCCCTTAAACATTTCACATGAGCACGTTGATTCCAATAAATTTCTTCCTGATGCCAAGCTGAAAGAACATTATGTTGTAGTCTACCCATCTTGATTTTTTGATGACCATTCAAGTTCCTTGACATTAACTCATCTATTTGATCAACCATTCCCTCAGTCACCTCTTTGGCATCTTTGTTCTTATTTGCACACCATCACGTGCCCTATCTTAAACGTAATAAAATCCTTAATTGAATTTTACCTCGCACAACTTCCTACTATACATAGTAGAGTTCTCATCCCACATCAATCCTAATAATAATTTATGTAATTTAGGATAGACTAATTCCTTACTGCTAGTAATTCCTAAGGTGTTGAAGGTTGAGTAATCTGTTAGGTATATGACCAAAAGTTTCACATTGGCTTGGGGAGGATTATATGTATATAAAGATGGATAAATATCTCCATTGGTATGAGACTTTTTGGGATAAAGTCGAAGAGTAAATTCATGAAGGTTTAGGTCCAAAGTGAACATTATCATACCGATATAGAGATATGTGGTGTCTATAGTCCAATATAGTCTAATAGTATAATTTTTTTAAGACATTAATAGATTAAGAGTGATAACCATAACAATAGTTATTTGTAACATAGCCTGCATATTTAACTTTAATGATATTTGATTCCTAAGCCTAGAAACACTAAAAGCCCATATAGCATTACCTCGAAGCCTAAACCAAAAGACACAAAAGCTACCTTTTTTATAGGTCACTCTAGAGAACTAGAAAGCTGAGGGGAAAACATCTTCTTCCCCAAGCATGGCCATTAACACCTGACAAATGGTACAAACCGGCGAGGTTAGCATAGAAGGCCACGCTCGACGAGCATAAATGACCACGCTACAAGTTGCAACACTATAGTGATGCTGGTAATTATCATATTCCACTAGCAGCCCTCTAAACATTCCATGCCTTGTAAGATCTGTACCCTCATGAGCATTATAATTAAGTATAATTATAATTATAGAGATATTAAGATACAAGATAAGGAAGCACTGGAAAAATAGTTGTAAAGTGATAGAAAATTTAAGAAAGAAAAGAAGAAATTAAATATTATCAATATTGAAACTAAATTAATTTAAATATATGGGATGACTGACAATTTATATATATGAAGAAATAAAGGAAATAATTGTGAAATTATAATAATTACATTTCTTGGTATGATATATATCTATGAAGAAATTAGAAAGAGATGGTTTAAGAAAAGCAAAGTAAGGAAGTTTAAAGAGTGAAATTAAGATTTTGGAAGGATTACTTATAAATGAAGGCTTGGAAGTAGAAGGTGCTAGAATTTCAATAGGTGGCAATATTTGATCAATTTTAAAATAAGAATAATAATAAGAAGAAGAAGGATATGTGGAAGCCAAAAAAAAAAGGATGAGAAGAGTTCTTAGAAATGAAAGAAAAGAAAGAATTAGAAGAGTTATTTAATTCTCTAAGTTTAGGCTGGTCTTACAAGTGAAATTTGATATCTAAAACACACTTGAGGTTATAATCTTCATCCCAAAAGCTTGTGATGATTGATTTAGCAAGTAATTTTAGTTTTTTTTTTTATTTGAGTTAGGGTTAGTAAGAGCAATTTTCGGGTTTGAATTTTTTGGTTTATCAGTCTTAGTGTTTTGATCATAACTTAAGCTAGAAAACTCCAAATTAATATTGGTTTCATTATAAAAAAACTTTGAAGAGGAAGAGAGTTAGGTATTTTTTGGAATTTTGATAATATGGACAATATTATGATATGTATATGAAGTTATTGTATCTCTTGCCATCTTATATAAACATATTAAACTGTTGTTGATTAATTAGGCCAATTATGTTATGTATTGTTGGATGGTTTATTTATTTATTTTTTGTGATATTAAATCGATCATACTATTGGAGGTTAGTTTTAGATAACGTTCCTCCCTATAGGTGCCTTCGATGTTCTATTATACTATGATATGCAGTAGGAAGGGGTGTTACACGCCCAACCGAAAGTGATGCTCCACGTGAATAATATGAGGCCAACTAAGCCTCCTTTGCACATAAAGAGCGAGTATTTAAAGACAACATGCTCAAGTAACAAAACTAAGTAACCTCATCTCCATAGATTTTCCTTTGTCTTCTCTCTACTTCCTAACACTAATTTGATCATCAGAGTTTGCTCGTGGGGACTCTACTTGATGAGCTTGCTTATTGGTTTCTCTCTCTTGTAGATTTCCTCACAGGCAAGCAAACCATTCATTATTACTATCCAAAATTGGAAACCAAACCCTAGAATCTAGGAGTTTGCTTCAAAAATGGCTAGTACGTCTTATGCCTCCAGCTTTTGCCAATGGATAACTAAGACGAAAAAAAAAGCAAGAATATTTATTTACAGTTATAAAAGATTAAATATTTATGATTTTTTAAAAAAAAATTCTCTATTTTTTAATTTTAACATAAATATTCTAATTGACCAATATTATATAAAAATATTTCATAACTGAATTTGATTAAAACTAAATATTTGTCAAAAATAAAAATATATAATCTTTTTTATATAATTATTTTCTATTTCATTTAAAAAATCAAAAGTTTTTACCATTTAAATCAATCAACATTTATAATATTTTTAACTTATTTTAATTATTGTATTATACGAGAAACACTCCCCTTTTGTTTTTTAAGCAAAGAACACTCTACCATTTATTTGCAAACATTTTTACTGTTCCATAAATCTAATGTCCCATGAGGGGTATATGAACATAGTTAATAAGTATATACATGCGAGGAAGCTTCTTATTTTACCTTTTCCCTTTTACCACTACTACAAGTTTCATATTTGGACAAACATCAAAGTATAAATTAATGTATGTGTGCTAATCTTTATACAAAAATAAGTAAAAATAAGAATTTTGAGACATAGGACAAACAAAAAGGCAAGAAACATGCGTCGGTGGAAGATGGAAGCACTTTTAATTCGTCGCTATATAAGGGCAGCCATACGTTGGATTTTTGGAGTCATATATACGCTCAAAGTCCAAGTGACTGATGAACTTGCTGTGAGCTATCCATGTGTCTCAATTTCATGTTATTTTGTCCAATTCAGTTTCATATTAATTTTTTTGGTATGTAAAAATAAAATTTCGTTTTACCACTCGAAACTTACAAGAGAGTATAAGTAGTAATTTAAAATATTTTTTTAATAAAAAATAACTATATAAAAAATAAAAATAAAGAAGCACATTAGTATATAAATTTTTCACGGTGAAAATAAGAAAAATTTTCGTTGGTTATTTGCGCCTTCTACATCTCAAATTTATTAAAAGAGTCAAACTGAAATATAATCTAATTGTATTCTTCAGCTTTTTACCTCAACATCATTTTAATTTACCATTTAACTGTTCCAAAATGAAAGTACCCAAATGGAAAAAACTTCCGTACCAAAATATAATCATAAAACTATGAAATTATAGATCAAGATTTGAGTTTTATACTCAAATCCACCATAAATATATATTACATATTCAAAATAAATAAATAAAAGATTTTTAGCCAAACGTAAGAAACACTAAGAATAGAAGGAGGCCGGAGAGAAGAAAGAAGGAAAAGAGGAGGAGAGAATAAGTTTCATATTAATACGATAAAAAAAACAAAATAAACCAACAAAAGACAATCTTCAAGAAGAGTTCAGTTTTCTCTCAAACTTGTCTACTATTCATCTTCTTTTTATTGATATTATACTTGGTTTTGAATGATTTTTGGCCATTTTGGCCATAAATCATTCGAATACCGGTTTTTCTCTTCTCTTTTGTGTATAAATAATGTTACTCTAAGTTATGAACTCAAGTTTGTGATATATTAGATGATATCAGTAGTGATATTAGTTGATATTTTGGTTTTGTTGTATCAACTCATGGAAGAATTACAGTGTTCTTATTCTCTTCCTTGTTGTTGTGTTCATCCTCAAAAAGCAGCTTTTCAAATAATGGAAGAGAAGCAATTGGTTGGTTTGGCTTCTGTCAAAGATGACCAAGAGCTTCGTTATGGTTCCTATAACATCTTCTGTTTCATATCCTTACTGCAACCGACTTTCAAATCCAGTACTGCTACTGCTTCAGTCCATCTGCATCTGTTTCGCTTGAAGTTGGAATTTCCATATCTGGACATCGTCCTTTATTTTAGTCTACGACATCAACAGATTAAGCAAGTTCAGTTAGTAGATGAGCATCATCAAGTAGCTACTGTTGCTACTGTCGTTGTCGCATGGCGTTGCCATCGTTGAAGAATGTTGTTCTTGGGTTTTTTTAGCCCTTCACATTGTACTGGATTTTCCAATATGTGCTGGCCTTTGTGCATGTACTATTAATTATTTAATATATATTCTACTTTTCTTTTGGTAAAAAACAAAAAAAAAAACCTAATCAATACATCATAAGAATTTATATGTAAATTTATTTGTCATTCTCCTTTTTCCATCTTTGTTTTTTGTGTTGTGTATTTATACACATGCTAAAATAAATATTTTTATCCATTTGAAATTCAATTATTCTACCAGTTCTGAGCTACTTAAATTTTTAATTTTTACACGATTTTAAAAATGCACTCATGCTCTTAGCAATTGAAATATGATTTTTTTTTAATATTATGTTTGGATATAAGAGCTTTGAGTATTGATTTGAATTTCAATTACATCTCTTATTTGCTAATTACATGAATTTGTATCCATGAAAATTTGAAATAAATCCACAATAAATTTAAAAGTTCATATTAAGAATTTAAAATGACATGTAACTATAGATTATTTGAAATTTTTATATTTGAAATTGAAGATTTCAAATTAAATGTTTGAATCCAAACATATTTTAAGAAAATTTTAAAAATAAAATAAAAGTTTAAAGTGCTCTCCATAAAAATTGAATTTTATTGATAAAAAATTTATCAATTGAACTAATTTTTTGGAATTAATTAATTAAATATAAGTTTATAAAATATCAAACATCGTTTTGTTTTTAGAAAGTGTTCTACTAGAAGAGTTTTAAAAAATCATAAAAATCAATCGCAAATAAAAGAATATAAATGTGGATCCATGTAGTTTACTAATTTTCCAAATTTTTTTAGAGTTATTAATTTGTTTTCTGAATTTCAAAATTAATTATCAACGTCTAACACACTTATCATATATACATATCCCAAACAAATGGTCCTTAATAATGGGTGCTAATTTCTTCTTATATAGTTTGCTTGCTTGAATACAAAATATATTTAATGTGTGCCAGTTCATATATAGTTTTCTTCTCTCTAACTTCCTCCTTGAGAATATTTTAGAGCGAAAAATTTTACATTTTTCTTTTTTGGAAAAAAATTGTTTTATTTATTCAAACTAATAATACATTGATACAAACACATATACAAATTCATTAAAAATCATAGATAATGAAATAACTCTTAGATTAATAGTATAATAAATCGGCTCAAAACTTGTAAATTTAATAAAACTTAAGTGACTAGAATACCTATAACTTCAGTTTTGTAACATATTGATGACCATAATCTGATTTGTTGTCTCTGTCTAATCGAATATGCTTTACCCGTCTAAATCACCCACACACAAATAAAAAGTTGCAATAAGATGATAAAAAATAAAATGTCATAATAAGATGACAAAAAACCAAACGCTATAACAAGATGAGGAAATCATGAAAAACAAAATAAAACCCAAATTTATGTGGAATAACTAAAGACATTATATAAGAGAATAATGAATAGTTCTATATATTATTCAGTAGTGTAACATTACATATATACAAACAATATGAACGTAGATGAGTACAAAAGACGTGGTTGAGTACAAGTAGAATATTGGTTACAAAAGGTTATTGCAGTGGTTATCACTTATCATCCTCCTGTAAATTATATGAGAGTGGGATGTATAGACAATTTGGAAGTGAGCAAACGGAAGACTATTTTTGAAGTTGGTTTTATTAAAACATTAGCCAATTGATCTTTTATAGATAAATAACGTACTAAAAATTAATTATTTATGACCCATTCTCTCACAAAATGGAAGTTGATTTCCAGATGCTTAGTTCTTGAATGGAAAATAGGGGAAGAAGTTAGGTATGTTGTGTTGACATTATCACACCAAAGGACTGGTGTCGTTGGTGTTGAGATGTGCAATTCATTCATAAGAAACTGAAGCCAATGCAATTCATTAATCGAAGATGCTAGTGGTCTTTATTTTGTGTTGGTCGAAGAGCATTTTGTAAGAGCTCCATGTGATCATATTGTTACCAACAAAAATGGCAAAGCCAATAGTGGATTTCCTGTCGTTGAGGTTTCCACCCCAATCTACATTATTGTAAACATTTATATCAAAATGAGGTGATTTTTTAATATAAAGACCATGATGTTGTGTTGCTTTTAGATACCTTAGGATGTGCTTGACTGTAACCCAATGGTCATTTGTTGGAGAATGCATGCATTGGGAAGCTTGGTTAACTGTATAACAAATGTCCAGTTTGGCCATGCACAAATATTGTAAACCACTAACCATACTTTGATATAGAGTAGGATTATGAAAGGGAATTCCAATGGAGACTAGTAAGCAATTAGAAGAAGAGGGAGTTGCAATTATATTGGCATCCAACATATTTGTTTTGTTAAGCAACTCAAGAATATATTTTGTTTGGGTGAGAAGAAGGCCGTTGTTAAAACCCGGTATTCGTCGGAGCACCACCTGAAGTTGCTGCAAGCCGAGGAGCTCCCTTGGTCGCCGGTGATGAATCCGGTCACCTCAACTTGCACCGTTGGTCTCTATCAACTCCCTGAGCTCCGGTGATCGCAATTCCAAGCTCCATTTGAGCTTAAACCTGATCATTTGTGAGTTTTCTTGATTTTTCGGTTTTAAGCTTTTATGTTTTGTTTTATTTTTTTTTAGTTGATTTTTGGTTGATTTAGGCAAACTCCCTTAAGAAAAGTTAATCTTGATAGCTTAATCTACATGAATAAATTTTTGTTTGAATTTTTGGAATTTATTTTAATTTTTGTGAATTTTTGAATATTTTATTAATTTTTGTAAATTAATTATTAAAATTATAAATTTGGTATATTTGGTGTTATTATTAATTTTTATTAATTTTAGAGTTAAGATTATAATTTTTGTGATTTTTATGTAATTTTTATAATTATTTTTATATAATGTCAATATTGGATAATTAGGTTTAAGTTTGGTTTTTATTGAAATTATGGTTTAAATATGTGTTTTAGTTAATATTAGTAATATATATGTTGAGAAAATAATTTTTATGCATTTATAAAATTTTTATAGAATTTTTTGAGTACTATTAGTATATTATGTGTATTTTTGTATTATAGGGGTAAATACATAATTTTGTGCTAATTAGAGCTAAATAATATATTTTAGTTGGTTTCAATATTATTTAAGGAATTAAAATGATTTTTACAAATTATTTATTATTTTTAACTAATTAATACTAATTTTTGAAAATTGTTTTAAGATAATATATTATATATTACTTTGGTAATAAAATAGGTTTTTAGTAATTTTTAATGTGTATTTAGACTATTTAAGTTATTTGAATATATAAAGTGAATTTTTATTAATTTATATTGAATTAACGAGAAACTAGATTTTTAATAATATTATATTATTATCTCGGGATTTTTACGTAATTATTGAGAAATAATTATTTTTGGTGTTTTAATGTTAAATATGCTATATTTTGTTATTTTGAGGATATTTATGGAAATTATCGATTTTTAATATACTTATTGTGTTATTTGGATTTTTGGTGAATTGTGGACCTCGGTTGGGGAATTGTGTAGTTCGGGATCCCAACCGAAGGTTGTGTGAATTCTGGGTTTAGAAGTGCATTTTTCCTACAGGACCGACTCTACTTTGTAGTAGAAAGATGTCATGATCATCTTATTTGTTTAGTTGCGCCGAGACCGAGACCCAGTGGACCGGGCCCGTTAGACCAATCTTGTGGAGCGCAAACCTGTGAGTTGTTATTTTATGTATACATTGCATTTAGGTTGCATGTTTTAGCACATATACATGTTTTAATTGAATTTATTCATAAATTATTTTATTAAATGATTAGTATACCTTAGGTATATTTTTAATATATTTTAGGTATATTTCTAAATAAATGCATGTTATTTTAATTGATTTTTACTTAGCATATTTCTGGTATACTATTGGTTTATTTTGGTATATTTTATGTTTGATTTGAATTTATCTGACATATATATACTCAAAATATACTTAGTTTATTTTAGGTATATTTTTGGTATATATATGGTTTATTTTACTATTATGAATATCATTCTAAATTATTTATTTTCCGAATTTGTGATTTATTTTAAATGAAGGATATCGATCAAACGTGCTACCTAGTGAGCAATACTAGGACCCAGTACGTACCAGTGCGATAGATTGTAGGGTTGAATTACTAACTTATTTGTGAAAATTATGATTTGATTGATATGTGATGTGATTGTTGAAGCTTGGTTGACCAAGTGTCTCGAGGCTAATCACATTGACAGTCAAACTGCTGAAGCTTGGTTGACTTAGTGTCTCGGGGCCAATCTACTGTCCATATGGAATAAGTGAATTTATTTGGAATTAAGTGAGCCCATATGGCTAGAGTGATGTTATTGTTGATCGAGGTTGCGATTAAATAGGGTTCCATTTGATCCTTCATATATTGATATTTTTTAGTATTATTATATAATTGATTTTCAGCATCTGTGTGGATTGCTTGTATATATATTTATTATATATGAATGTTTGATTACATTTGTCATTAGGAAATGCATGTATATATATTATAACAATTCACTCAGTGAGGTCTGACTCCCCTCAGTTGATATTTTTACAGGAGAGTCTTCTTCCTCAAACCTCAGCAGTAGACCCATCCGCCGAATTTCTTCCGCCCCGGCTCTTTTATGTAAATTATCTATTTGATTTTATATTGTACTCTAGATAACTGCAGTAGTCGTATTTGATATCAGTAATGAGTTGTATTTTATATTTTATTTGTGATTTTAATTTAGAGCCCTTTCTCTGAATAGTGTATTAATATTTTCTTATTGTGATATGAATGAGATTATTTTTATTATATTGATTTGATATTTTAATTATGATGCATATTTATTTACTTTAATTATTGCATGCTTTTATTTTAAGGCTTGCTACAGGTTCCGGATTCGAAAGAATTCTCGTTCCATAGCGCCAGTCATGGCCCCTGGTTTAGGTCGTGACACTCTTACTAACATTGCATGCATGACATGCATTATTATCACTACAAGAAGGAATAATAAAATGATGAAGGACACTTTTGACAGTGGACACATTAGCATGACTAAAAACAGAATGCCAATGAGATAATGGTGTGGCTAATAAAGCAGTAGGATGAGAGGGAGTCTGACGAAGGTGTTCTAAAAACATAGAATACAAGCCATTGTCATTTTGGCTTGTATGCAACGTTGCCTTCGTGCGGATATCCTTAATCATAAAAAAGTTAGGGAAAAATTCAATAGAAACACCATTAGCCATTGTAAAAGTAGAAATTAATAATAAGTTACAATAAGAATGAGGAATATATAAGATGTCATTGAAATTTGAAATATTATTATGAGAGTGATAGAGAGAATAACCTATATGGCTTATGGAAAGAGATTTACCATTCCCAATTTTGATAGTATCAGTACCCTAATAATCAAAATGAAGAGTAAGACTATCACTATCAGGTGTCATGTGATGAGTAGCACCTGAGTCAAGTATCCACGATTAAGGATTCATATGTGATGGGGTGTTGGCAACAAGGTGAGATGCTAGCCGAATGGCTAAGGAAGATTCTCGTCGTTGCTTTGGGCGAGGAAAAGGGCATTGAGGAGAAATATGATAAAAAAATTAAATAGTTATGACATTGGAGATGTGAGTAATCATGAGTGCTTGATGATTACGGAGTAAAGGATCGCATAAATTGCCAACCATGACCATGACCTTTGTAAGTATGACCACCTCGCGAAGAGAAAGAGTGGCGTCCTCCTCTTGAAGCATCAGGAGAAGTCGAAGGTGCAAAAATGGCAAGGGAGGGACTTGATTTATTAAGGAATTAACAACAGTAATATCATCTTCCTCACAAAGTAAAAGACCATGAAGTTCATTATAGGTCATATCGTGATGGCGTTGTTGGACAGATTGAACAAAAGGTCGATAGGAAGAGTCCAAGCCATTTAAAAGAACTTGAACGAGGTTTGCCTCAGAGACAATATTACCTAAAGTAGATCGTTGATCGTACATAGATTTAGCCTTTTGAGCATATTGTGCAATGCCCTCTATAGAATTTTTGCTTAATTTAAAAAAGCGAGATTTAGTGGTTTTTGCCTATGATTTGGAACCAGAGGCATATGTTATGGTGAGTTTAGTCCAAGCATCAAGAGCATTGGTAGCACAAATAATATATAGGATGAATGATTCAGAAACATATCTGACGATCTAAATGAAGACCAACTGATCTTGCCTATACCATGCCATGAATGCAGGATTCAATTGGTTTTTTAAAGTGGAAGGAGGTGTTTCCATAGTGTCATTGATAAGTTTAGCAAGATCATAACTTCATACAAGGGGGAGTATTTGAGCCCTCCATAATAAATAATTAGTGGCATTGAGTTTGATGGGCAATTAGTGAGCAACATTTGGCAAAGAGGTAATGGTTGGTGACAAAGAGTTTGTGATTGGTATAACTATAGTGTCATTTATAGAATTAGCAGCCATGGTAAAGATAAGAAATAAAAAGAGGGAATGGTTGCTAAACCTTAATTTCGCTATGATACCATTAAGACATTATATGAGAGAATAATGAATAGTTCTATATATTATTCAATAGTGTAACGTTACATATATACAAGCAATATGAACGTAGATGAGTACAAGAGACGTGGTCGAGTACAAGCAGAATATTGGTTACATAAGGTTGTTGTAGTGGTTATCCTTTATCAATAACCACTTATTAAAAAAATAAATCAATAAAAAGAGTTGTAGAGGGGGTGATTTCAAGCCAATAATGACTAAAAATCACCCCTCCTAGTTTAAAGAAGATGAGTGACTAGAATAAAAGAAGAAAAAATTATTTAAGAATTTTTTTTTAAATCTTGAAAAAAAAATTTACATTTAAATTCTTATTAGGTTAAATCTTCTTGAACTAACATCAATTACAAATCACGAAAATGAGAATCAAATCTATAAGGTATAAAAACACCTTATCAACAATTTCATAAAAATATATGTTATATTTTCTTATCATTTATAATTCACTTTATAAGACAATATATAAAAAGAAAATAGCTAATTTCCTTAATTAAGTGTTAAGACGAGATTTTTTCTAAAAAATGTGCAATTTCTATTAGAAAATAAGCTCATTAAGTGTAGTCTAATTAAAATTAAATAAGATAAAATCATAATTGAATTTGAATTATGTAAATTAATCTCATATGTTGATTTTAGGATTACGTGATGAACGTGTCAAATTAAATATGGATGTTTATATATATATTGGTCTTCTCTCTTCCATTAATAATCTCCATCTAAAAATTGTGATTAAGAATGAAGGGACAAGAGAGAGAAACTAATTTTCTCATTAATAACTTCAATATAAATTCTACTATAAATCCAAGTAAGTTTCCTATTATATTTATTTTATTGTGTCATGAAAATATTATGTTTTAAATATTCTTAAAATTTATAATCATGATGTTTTGTTATGATGAAAGTTAACAAATAGTATCAGAGCATTTGTTAGAAAGCTTAATATTTTATGTATAATGATTGATAAATAGAATATTACGTAACTATTCAAAAGGCCCTCAATGGTTTGTTTAAGCTATTAGGAAAAATGGAATAATGAAATCCTATAACGTTAAGCTATAAAGTATAGCCTTCCATCTTTGACTTATATATATACGTGAGACAAATATAAATTGACCTTGAATGTTGATTATAATCAATTAAAAGACTATTTATTTGCATGGCAAGTTTGGCCACATATGATGTTATTATAGTTTATGTCTATGTATAAATTATGTTATCGATGAAATATCATGGATGGTGATAGATTGACATTTGACAATGGTTAGAACTTAAGAATTTATCTAAAGGTAAATTATTATTCTATGATTAGTGAACATTATTGGGGTATGCCATTAAATATTGGTTGAATATGTTTGATTATCCAGAGATGCTATATGTCTTCGATTAAAATATGATAATTACCCATTACATCTACATACATGATAACTAAAGTATATTATAGTATTTATCCAACAAAGAATTATTTGGTTGCTTTACTTAATCAATATGATTGTGTATTTGGTTGCTTTACTGAATCTATATGATTGTGTGCATTCTATTATATTTTGTAGCTGTTACAACTCATTCACATACATCATTTATAACTATATTTAATAGTACAAAATTCTCTAAATGATATGAGCAAGTTAACTTCCATTGAGACTCCATAGATCTCAATTGAGCACTATTAGAAGATAAACCCACTACTATTAGTGATTCAAGTAGTGAGGTTGAGAAGTTACACTTTAAGGTATGAGAACATAGTAATTAATTATGCCTAAAGTTCTTATGAATGACAATTGCCAATAATACTAAGTCTATCATTCCACAAATAGAAAGTGATAAAGAATTTCTTGCGTTTGTGAAAGAATGTTTTTATTTTGTAGACAAATCTCTTACTAGTACATTAATGGAAAAGCTCAAAAGTATAAAGTATAATGGGTCAAAGGACTTGCAAGATTATATCATTGAGATGACTAATATCGCAACAAGACTAAAGTCCTTATGGTTGGCTGTAAAGGATTTCTTCTTAATGAAATTTATATTGAACTCATTTCCTCTTAAATATGGGCCTTTTCAAATTAACTATAATACCATGAAGGATAAGTGGGATGTTAATGAATTGGTTAATAGGTTTATTTAGAGGAAATAAAAATAAATAATCAAGGGAATCATACTATCAATCTTATAAGTTTAAGAAGCTATAAAATAAATAAAAGTGAGAGCCAATAAATTAAGAAAACTAATAGGCCTGCTGATGTTTCTTAGGCATAATAGAAGGAACAAAAAATTGATAAATGTCACTTTTACAAGAAAAAAGGACATTATCAGATAAACTGTTTAAAATGCAAGGCTTGGTTTGAAAAGAAAGGTATTTTTTTATTATACTTCTCCAATTTTGGAATCAAACTTAATTGAAGTTCATAATAGTACTTGGCTACTTGATTCTCATGCTACTAATCATATGCCTAATATGATACAGGGATTTATTACGATCCAAACCACAAACCCAAAAAATAATTTTTTTATTGATGAAAAATCTCATAAAGGTACTGATTGAAGGCATAAGGACTTATTTTTTAATCTTGGATAGTGGCTATCAATTAGACTTATCTAAGACTATTTATGTACCTTTAATAAGTGGAAACCTTATTTCAATTTCTAGATTAAACATTTGTGGTTTTAATGTTAATTTGGATCTAATAGTTTTAGTTTGTCTGCAAATTATAAATTTATTGGTCTTGATTTTCTTATTAATGGTTTATACAAGCTTGTTGACCATTTGCATGACTAATGTCTAAACACCTTTATTTTAACTTTAATAATTCAATTTTGAGTTACTAATTTGTGTGATTTAAGTGTGCATAAGTTAGGTTCATAGCAATGCTCATTTGAAGAAAAATTCAAGTTCCTCAATGTAGTAAGGGCACTCACGAGTAGATACATGACTGTGAGAAAGTAAATTCCTTTAAATACATGCATGTAGAGAGCGAGATAGAGATATCTCAATCATGATTAAGAGGAGGATGCTCACAATTATAGGCAAGAGACCATGATTGTGCTCATAATTATGAGGCAAATGAATTAATTCAAGAAATTCAAGCAATGACCCTCATGATCTTGATTATGATCATGAGTGGTAGAATCATGCTCATGATTAATGATAATCACAATCACGAGAAAGAATGGGTGAGACGAGTCAAAGAAGGTAGTGACCCTCACAATCAGTGTCACAATCATGAGGGGTGTGATCATAGTCATGATTTAGGTCACACAACTGTAATAAAGATGGAGATTGAAGTGAAGCTTAAAGGCGGTGACCCTCATGATTAGGGTCATGATCGTGAGGGTGGTTATAATTCACCTAGCACTCCTTAAATGGTCATGTTCAAGCTACAATGATTATTTTTCTTATAGGTCGTGATCGTGATCCTCTAATTCTTACAAAAAAAAGTTAAAGAATCAATTAATGAAGCAAAAGAAACTTGGAGATGATGGAATGGCTTCCTAAAAGGTAATTTTTCATCTCTAATTATAAATACTTATTACCAAACCTCATTTAAAAGGTTAGAGAGTTTGGGTGAACATTTATAGCTTTAAAATTCATTGTACATATATTCATATTTATTGTAAATTCATTTTTTTGAGTGTAATTAGGTGTATTAGTGATTAGGCAATTTTTATCTACTTTTTTCAGGGTTTGATCAAAGGATAGTGAGGTTCTTATTCACTAAAGGTTTAAGTGTTGTCTTTACAAAACACTTGATTTTAAATTGGTTGTGCATTAGCCAAGAAACCACTATTATAAAGGTTTGAGCTTAACTTAGAAAAACTCTTTTTGTAAACAATCTAATTTAATAGATTAGTATGGGTTAGAAATTCTAACTTAGGGATAAGTTAAATGGAGACATAGGTTTGTTGATAAACAAAATTCTTTAAATTCTTTTGTTAAAATTTTTCATCTTTTGATCTTCAATCTTTTTTATTAATTCTTATTTCTTTATTAATCTCCTTTAAAATTTCAATTAGCCCTATTCACTCCCCTCTAGGGCATTTCAAAACAAAAACTTGATAAAGTTTTTACTTAATTTTTACTTACTACGAATCGCAGTATTAGACTTAAATATAGCATGATAAATGAAAATTCTACTTACTTGTGGCATAAATGTTTTGGTCATATATCCAAAAAAGGTTATAAAGATTAGTAAATAATGAAATTCTTTTAAATATAGATTTTACTGATCTCAAAATTTGTGTAGATTGCATTAAGGGTAAAGAAACCAAGCATTCTAAGAAATGAGCCATAAGAATCACTCGGCTTTTTAAAATTATACACACTGATATTTGCGAACCTTTTGATACTCTAACTATTAATGGGGCTAATTTTTCATGAAAGATATTTTATTATATTTATTCATGAATTTTCATGTTATGTGTTATATTTATTTACTTCATAAAAAATTTCAATCAGTAAATGCTCTTGAGACATACATAAAGTAGGTTGAGAGGCAATTAAATAAAAAGAAAAAAATTGTAAGATCTTAAAAAGATCGTGGATATTATAGGAAATATGATGAGTTTGGACAATATTTTGTTTCATTGGTAAAACTTATTGAAAGTCACGGTATATGTGCACAGTATATTATGCTAGGTATACCTTAACAAAATAGTGTAGAAAAAATGCATATCTAGACTTTAATGAATATGTTAGGAGTATGATGAGTAACTCCTCTTTATCCAAATCTTAGTAAGACAGTTTAAAAGACTCTTTTTGAATTATAAATAGGAAGGAAATCTTATTTACAACACCTGAATGTTTTGAGTTGCCCAACGGAAGCAGCAATTTATAATCCACATGAAAGAAAGTTAGATTCTTAAATTACTAGTGATTACTTCATTGATTATCCATAAAAATCTAAAAGGTACACATTTTATTGTCCAAAACATAGTTCAAGAATTATTGAAATTAAAAACGTAAAATTTATTAAGAATGGTGATGTCAGTGGGATTGATGAACATCATAATATGGAGATAAAGGAAATTAGTGTAAATGTTCCTTTACACATGAATTTCCCTTCATTACTTTGTCAAATGTTTTTCCAAGTATTGAAGGACATGATAATAATACTGATCAATATTTGAATGAATAACTATCCCATTAAGCAATTAACTTACATCTGATTAATGTAAATGAACCATAAGGAATAGTAGTTAGAATATCTCAATCAGAATTAAGTCAGCCATTTCAAATGATTATAATTTGCAAGAGTTAGATTTTGATATTAGAATCAGTGAGGATCCGATTTTATATTCACAAGCCATAAAAGTGATCAATTTGATAAATGGATTGATGTCGTGAAAGATGACTTGGAATCCATGCGGTAAAAAATATTTAGGATCTTGTTGAATTTTCAAAAAATTGTAAAAGAGTCGGGTGTAAATGGATCTTTAAGACAAAACACAACTTAAAAGGTAGTGTTAAAAGATATAAAATTAGACTTATTACTAATTCTTATACTAAAAAAGTAGTGTTAATTATACAGAGACCTTTTCTTAAATCGTAAAGAAAGATTCATTAAAAAGCCTAAGCCATCGGAGGAAAGTCATGCTTTTTAGCATAAGAATTGAATAATGATAAGGCACTTTTCCACTGTGTTTATGTCTTTTTTGGATATGTCACTCCATAAGCAAGGAGTGCTAAATTATGGCATTAGTTGGATTTAAGTTACATTAAATAGATATGAAAACAATCTTTTTGAATAGATATTTAGAGGAGGAGATTTTCATGGATCAACTTAAAGGTTTTTCTATGAAAGGCAAAAGTCAAATAGTATGTAAACTAAAAAAATCAATATATAGACTTAAACAAACTTCTCGACAATGGTATATTAATTTTAATACCATTATTACATCTTTTGGTTTTAAAGAAAACACAACTGATTGATGTATATATTAAAAACTTAGTGGGAGTAAATTTATATGTTTTGTTCTATATGCTGATAATGTTTTATTTTCTACTAATGATTTAAGTATAATGCATGAGACTAAAGAATTTATTATAAAGAACTATGAAATGAAGATATGAGAGAGGCATTTTATATGATTAGGAATAGAAATTTTTTATGATAGATCATGTGGATTATTAGGATTATCTTAGAAAGCCTATTGAAAAAGTTCTTAAAAAATTTAACATGAATAAGTGTTCACCTAGGGTTATACCCATACAGAAAGGTGATAATTTTAGTCTTATGCAATGTTTGAAAAATCATATGAAATGTAAATAAACGGAATCAATTCCATATGCTTGTGTTATTGGAAGTTTAATGTACTTGTAAACAGTACTAAACCAGACATTAACTTTATGGTTAGAATGTTAGGCAAATATCAAAGTAGTCATAGAACTGATCATTGGAAAGCTGCAATGAAAGTGTTGAGATACCTTCAAGGAACATAGAATTACATGTTCACATATAAGAGATTAATAAATTAGAGGTGATTGGATATTTAGAGTCGAATTTTATTGGATACCATAATAGTAGAAAGTCTACATTTGACTATATGTTTCTATTAGCAAAAGCATCAGTATCATGGAAAAGTGCAAAACAAAATGATATTACTCCATTCATTATGGAGATAGAATTTGTGGTATGTTTTGAAGCCACAATTCATGCATTATGGATGTAAAACTTTATTTTAAGACTTTGGGGTTGTCAACAACATTACTAAGCCATTGAAAATTTATTGTGATAATTCCACAGTAGGTTTTTTCTCTAAAAATGATAAATACTTGAAGGGTGCTAAACATATGGAATTATAATATTTTTATTGTTAAAGAGGAGATTGAGAAACAAAGAGTGTCTATTCAACACATCAGTTGTGGACTTATGATTTTAGATCCTTTAACGAAAGGCTTCCAACTAAAATTATTTAAGGAACATATTCTAAAGTTAGGCATTTATTGTAATAATGATTAGGATGATTGATTATATAATGATACTTTGAGCTCTATTATGTATTTATAATATGCATAATGGATTTCCTATTTCTTATGTTTGTGTACACATTATTGATTTAAAACTTAAACAAAAAATTCATTATTTAACATTATCATGGACCATTATGAAATTGTGTTTTGTACATGAATTATGGATATGGTATGATAAATTGTAAGCTTTATAGTATATGAAAAGGAGTGCTCGATGAAATTCATAAGTGATTAATTATTATGAACATAATCAATGTTATATTAATTTTAAGTGACTCAAGTGGAGAATGTTAGAAAATAAGTCCATTAAATGTTGTTCAATTAAAATTAAATAAATATAAAATCCTAATTATATTTGGATTGTGTAAATTAATATCATACATTGATTTTATAGTTACATTATGGATTTACTAGATTAAATAAGGTTATATATATATATGTTCACAAATGATTAAGTAAAATTATATTTAATTTATGGTTGAACCTTGAGGAGTAAAACAATCATCTTTTATGCTCACAAATGATTAAGTAAAATTATATTTAATTCGGATGTTTAAGTGTTTATATTTAGATTGATTAAAGTTGAAATAATAAGATGTGGCACAAGTTGTGACAAATGCATCATGACTGTGACATAAGGAAAAATTGAAGACTGAATTTTTATGGAAAAAGCTGAAGTCGAATTTGGTGAAAAATATTGGAAATCTTCATTATAAGTTATCACAATTGAGTTCCAATCATTTAAAAAAATACTAATAAAATTACAAAATCAAATTTACAATTTTTAAAAAATTCACGAAGCTAGTCACCACTGGTGTCATGATCATGATGATGATTAAGACAACCTGTCACCACTATAGTTATTATTATGGCGACAATCATGGCAACCAAGTCCAAAAGTGGCAGAAAGTTGCATAACTAGCGTCACCACCAATGTCATAATCATGAAAGCGTGAAAAATTCAAATTTCTTCTTGGTGCCTCCGATTATCATAACTATGATGAATTTGTCATGATCATGATGATTGCATAGACCTGCTTTTTTTTGGATAGTTCAAATGACTCTATTTGCATTAAATGCACCTCTAACAGTTCTTTTTCTCTATAAGTGTTTAAATAGTACATAGAACAGAGCTCGAAAAAGAGAATGAAGTTGAGCAAAACCATTTAGAGCTATCTTTGAGCATTTATCTCTTGAATTTATTCTTCAACCAACCAAATTCTTAATCTTTAATCTTTGTAATCTTTTCTATCATAAGAGGGTTCTTAAGTGTCGGCTGGTAAGTGTTTATTACCTTCATTCAATAGCTCAATAGTGTGATTGAGTGAGTTACGTTAAGTTTTTATTGACTTGTAAGCTAATAAGATTGTTCTTAGCATGTGGGTTTGAGTGTGAGCCTTTGAAAAATATTTAGGTTTGAGTGTGATCATTGAGAAAACACTTGTAAGCTAAAAGGATTTTTCTTAGCATTTAGGTTTGAGTATGAGCCTTGGGAAAATACTTAGGTAGCTTAAGTTCAAACTTATAAAGGTTTAATCTACACTTTGGAGTAAATTGATAATGGATTGAAACTCTTAACTTGTGGTTGAGGAGAGGATGTAGGCTTAGAGGCTTGAACCTCTATAAATACCTTGTGTTTTTCTTATTTTTTTTCTTTATTCTATTGTGCTTTAACCCTTTATTACCTTACTTTTTGTTGAAAAATCAAAATTCCCCATCTAACTCAAAAAGCCAATTCACCCCCCCTCTTGGTACTTATGTAATTACATTTGTTATCAAAGCTTTGGTCTCCATTCTCAAAGATTTAACTATGTTGGAGAAAATATTATGGCTTCCATAAGTCAAATTGTTGTTACCCCTGATATTCATAGTCCTAACTACACAATATCACTATTTTTTTATGGCACCGATTATACTTATTAGAGAAATAAGATAGATATTTTGGATAGTGAAGGATTAAATTTATAGGATATTATTAAAAAGGGTTAAAGTCCTCCAACAAAGAAAGATAACGAAGTTAATAAGGTGATCATTCCTATAAAGGAATGGAGTAATGAGCAATTTAAAGCCAACTTGAGAAATAGGAAAGCAATTACCATTCTCTATTGTGACTTGAGTAGGGAAGAATACAATAGAATAGCGCTTTTAAGATCAACTAAAGAAATTAAGAGTGCTTAAAGACTAAGCATGAAGGCACTAGTCAAGTCTATAATAAGAAATTGCAAATGCTTAAAAAAGAGTATGAATTATTTAAGATGAAGCCTTATAAGCAAATTAGTGATATGTATAGTAGGCTTATCACTCTTATCAACTCTATGAGCAAACTTGGTAAGAAATTTTCAAATAAGGATGTTAATAATAAAATTCTTATGAGTTTTTCTCAAAAGGTTTGGGAAGCTAAAATGGCCTCAATTGAAGAAGCAAATGATCTTTCTAGTCTACCTATGGATGAACTTCTTGGGAAGCTTCTCACCCATAAAATCAAGATGAATCAAGTAGTAGAGGAAGAGAAGCGTAAGAATGACAAAAGCATTACTTTTAAGGTAAGTAGAGACACTAGTGATAGTGACTCAAGTGAGAATGAAGATGAGTATACAATGATTTTTAGAAAAATAATAAATCTTATCATGAAGACGAGAAAGGGATTCAAAAAGTAAAACTCAAGTAATAAAGATCAAATGATTTGCTATGAATGCAATAAATCAGGTCATATTAAATTCAAATGCCTAATGTTAAAGAAATCCTTCAAGAAAGATAGAAAGTACAAGGAAAGTAGGCAGCACTTAAAGCAACTTGGGATGATTCTAGTGAGTCTAATGATGACGACACCAATGAAGAAGTTCCCAATCTTTTTTTCATGGCCTTGGAGGAACCTTTAAGTGACGAGATAACTTTAGACTTTGAATCCAATGATAAATTATTACTTGCTTGTGAAAAGTTGATGCATAAATGTTATAAGTATTTATCTAGAATTAATTCACTCAAAGAAATAGTAAAAACTCTAGAAGAAGAACTTGAGAAGTTAAGGTCCTCTAATGAAGAGTTAACCAATTCATTGAATGAATGTAATTCAAAGAAAATTGAGATTGCTAATGAAAATGCAAAACTTATTGAACAAAATGTATTTTTAGAAAAAGAAAATGGTAATCTCAAAGAGTCCATTTCTAGATTTAGCAAAGGAAAGAAAATTCTTTATGGCATGATTTTTATTTTTGATGGAATGATTTCTATAACTCCCATTCCGTTGAAATCTAAAGGTGGAATCGGTTTTGAAAATACTTATGCTAGTGCTTCAAAATTTGTAAGCCTAAGTACTCCAATTACTAAGGTTTATAAAAAAAACCTAGTCTTAAAACTAATGGACCTAAAAAGTCTAATAGAAATAAGACTAACAAATTTATAGCTAATAGCTTAAGAAGACTTGAGCCCAAGAAACCAAATCATGCTCATTCTCATGGTTTTCATAGTTTTAAAATGAAAGAGCATGCACCAAATATTTGATGTCATTATTATGGTGTGATAAGGCACAAAAATTCTAAATGTTATATTAGAATGACTCATTTGGGTTACTCAAATCACGAATCTTTCAATGTTAACCCCCAAGGACCTAAATACATTAAGGTACCTAAAGTGCGATGAAGCATTTTCTTCTAGGTGTGCTTGGAATCCATAATATGCAAAAAAAAAGGCGGTATCTAGATAGTGGATGTTCAAGGCACATGACCAGGAAGGCCAACGTCTTTACTCATTTGGAGATGAAAAAGGAAGGCAAAGTTACATTTGGTGACAATGTCAAGGGTAAGATAATAGGCATTGGTCAAGTTGGAAAGAAAGCTCCACTTATATTGAAGATGTTCTTTTGGTTGATGGCTTAAAGCACAATTTACTTAGTGTTAGTCAATTATGTGATAAAGTAATAAAGTGACTTTTGAATCAAAGAAATGCTTTGTAACTCATGTGGAAGAGAACAAAGTCATTTTCAATGATGAAAGAGTTAACAATGTTTATACTATTAATCTATCCTCTTTGACCAACTAAGGTGTTAAATGTTTTGTTGCCATTAAGGATGACACTTGGATGTGGCATAGGAGAATTGATCATGCTAAGATCTCACTGGAGATCTAAGCAAAGGTGATCATGACATTGGCCTCCCCAAAGTGAAGTTCCAAAAGGATAAGGCATATGGAGCTTGTCAAATGGGTAAGCTAGTGAAAAGTTCATTTAATCCTAGAAATAAGCTAACCTCCACTGGACCTCTTCAATTATTACATAATGTTTTTTATAAGACTAATCCATTTGAGCCAAGAAAGGTGATGTTGTATTGGAATGTATTGATACAATTAACCAACTTGTAGATTTATTTGTTAAACCTCTTTATGAAGAAAGAATGAATTTCATCAAAAGAGAAATTGGAATGTTAGATAGCAATACATTATAATATATGTTTGTTTGTGTCATTATAATCCATTATTTTAACCTTGAGTGATTAATTTTATATATCCTTAAAATTTAATTGATTATGGTGCAATATTAAATTAGTCCCCATTATGTTTAAAGTGGCTCAACCCAAGTTCAAAGCAGTTTTTTTAAATTCTATCTTTAAATCATGATCATTATTCTATTGTTATTGATAGTAAAAGTTCTATATCTTTCAAAATAAATTCATATTTTACATACTATTATGTTTAATAAGTCAATTTTTATGATTATAAAAATCCAATCACTGATTTCCATTCATTTGCAATTAGTTTTTTATGCATTTAAATTTTTGGATAGAAAGTTTCAGGATCATGGTCATCACCTTTGTCATGACTCTCAACCATGACTACTTAATCATGATCATAATTCATCATGTCATCTATTATGATTAAATGCTCTTTAACTGTGGTCATAACACACCCTTCATCACCTATGATGTGCCTAGGATTAGCATTGAGGTATTTAAAGCACTTTTTCTTTCCATCCTCTTCCTTCTAGTGCCACACATCACTCTCTCTTCTCTGTTTTTCAACTTATTTTTTTCAAGATTCCTTTTTCCTTTTCATTTTTAACCCAAATCCACATCATGATTTCATAATCATCATTCATCAACTCCTTCTCTCATCTCTAAGTGGAAATTGGTCCCCACTTGAATTGGCCCCCACTTACATCAATATGTCAATATATCAATATCCAAAGAGCCAACAAAGAAGTGAACATAGATGAAGATTGTGCACAAAAGGGACCCACTTGATCCATTGTTGTTCGCACTCAAAACCAAAGAATAAAAAGAAAGGTATAAAGTTTTGAAACCCCACCCAATTCATTCAACTTGCATCTTTGATTGGGAGTGTGTAAAAGAACTAGGGTATGAAGATAAAATGATTGAGTTGCTTGATAAAATGAAATTAAGGGAATTTGTGGAATTTCATGAAGAAACCTCTATTGATCTCACCCTAGAATTTCTATCCATACTGAAATTGGAATTGACATGGGAATATTGGGAAATTAGAACTGTTTGCTTTATGGTATGGAGAAAACAATAAGGATTTGGCTTTAGCCAAACTATTTGTAGACCATTTGTGGAGCATCGCCACTGCCAAATTCAAAAAAAATTAGAGTTGGGACATACATCACCATCATCGCTAGATATTTAAACCTCCTCACACTTGATGAAAAATCCCCTCACTCTCTCCTAATTCAACCAAATGACAAGTTAAACGTGGACAATTAAGCTCATAACTTTGTAATTAGAAAATTTTTTGTCAATGGTGCCATTCATTGGCGTGAAGTGGATAAGGTAGGAAGCACTATTTGGCATGATAATGATTTCATGGAGTTTCAAAACTTGGCCGAAAGTGAAGCTCCTTTAACCTCCAAGAAGCACCTCCACATTCCAGTTCCTGAAGATGATGAAGAGACCGAGCCAATCATCCCCTTTCAATTAATGCTCAATTAGCTCTAACTCCACTTTGATACTCAATTTGGACCACTTAGGACTTCTCTTTCAATCTTAAGGTCTCAGTTTATAGCATTAAAAAAGAAAGTTGACAATATTGTTGCTAATGTGGCCTATCTAAAGGATTACCTCCTTACTCCTCATGAGTATCACTGATCATACATCTCATTTCATGACATTTTTTAGTTTAAAATTTTTTGTTTTCAAGTCTTTATAGAACTTGATGTGGTTGCAGCCTTTTGATGCTTATGACATATTTTTTATGTGTATTTGGTTTGTTGCTGTGTTGGACAATATTTCCCCCCTATCCTTGGCTATTTTTTATAGTAACAAAATGGGAGAAAAGTTTAAGTAAGGCTGCTCAGTGCTTAGTTATTTAAATTTGAACTGTAATGTGAACATTTGAATATTCGTGGATATTTGTTATTGTGGAAACCTTTTTGGATAAATTGGAATATTGACCTTGTGAATTGATATGGATTTTGATTTTATGGAAAATCATTGGTTATAGCGTGTATGTTTTGGTATGGACATTCTGTGATTTATCGGTTGGTTATTGGATATGGCTATTGATTTTTCCATTTGGTTAAAATGGAAGTGTTGGTGACTATGTTCCATTATTTTATTGACACTTTTTTTTGTCTCTACTCTCTCTCTTATTGTTTTTTATAGTAACAAAGGGGGAGAAAGCTAATATGTAAAATGTTTATGATTATTTTTGGATATTGTGAATTGTGTTTGGGGAGAAAGGTTTACTTTGCAAAAGTGAAGAATTATTTTTGAATATGTTTTGGATATTAAAAATTGTTGGTTGATGAATATATTTTTTTTGGTTAAATATATTCTCTATGTATATATTTTAGTTATTGTGTTAAATATTGGATTATCCATTATGGGTTATGGACTTGTTGCACAAATATGCAAAATATACTTGCTTAATGATATTTTCAATTTTAATTTTAGGCTTATTTTATGAGGGAGTAATTCCTTCCAATTTTTAGCCTAATTTTACATAATTATTTGTTACTATAAAAAAAAGGGGAGATTATTGAACCTTGAGGGGTAAAACAATCATTTTTTCTGGTCACAAATGATTAAGTAAAATTATATTTAATTCGAGTATTTATATTCAAGTTGATTAAAGTTGAAATAATTAGATGTGGCACAAGCAGTGACAAATGCATCATGACTGTGACATAAGGAAAATCAAAGATTGAAATTTTATGGCAAAAGCTAAAGTCGGACTTGGTGAAAAATGTTGGAAATCTTCATTATAAGTGGTCACAAGTGAATTCCAATCATTAGAAAAAAAAATTTCTACTAAAATTACAAAAATTAAATTTGCAATTTTTGAAAAATTCTTAAAACTAGTCACCACCACCAATGTCATGATCATGATGATGATCATGACCACTTGTCACCATCATAATTATGATCATGATGACAATCATGACAGCCAAGTCCAAAATTGGTAGAAAGTTCCATGACCAGCGTCACCACCAATGTCATGATCATGAAAACGTGAAAAATTCAAATTTCTTCTTGGTGTCCCCGATTATCATGACCATGATGAATTTTTCATGATCATGATGATCATGCAAACTTGCTTTTTCTGGGTGTTTCAAATGGCTCTATTTGTATTAAATGCACCTCCAACAACTTTTTTTCTCTATGAGGGTTTAAACACTATGTAGAATAAAGCTGGAAGAAGAGAATGAAGTTGAGCAAAACCATTTAGAGCTACCTTTGAGAATTTATCTCTTGAATTTATTCTTCAACCACTTAAATTCTTAATTTTTAATCTTTGTAATCTTTTCTATCTCAAGAAGGTTCTTGAGTGTAGGTTGGTGAGTGTTTATTACCTTCATTAAATAGCTCAATAGTGTAATTGATCAAGCTGAGTTAGGGTTTTATCCACTTATAAGCTAAGAGGATTGTTCTTAGCATGTGGGTTTGAGTGTGAGCCTTTGAAAAACACTTGAGTTTGAGTGTGATCCTTAGAAAAATACTTGTAAGCTAAGACAATTATTCTTAATACTTGAGTTTGAGTGTGAGCCTTGGATAAACACTTGGGTAGCTTAAGTTCAAGTTTGTAAAGATTTAATATACACCTTGAAGTATTAATAGCGGATTGAAACTCTCAACTTGTGGTTGAGGAGGGAACAAAGGCTTGGAGGGCTAAACCTTTATAAATACCTTGTGTTTTTCTTACTCTTTTTCTTCATTCTATTATGCTTTAACCCTTTATTAGCTTACTCTTTGTTGAAAAATCAAAATTTCCCGTCTAGCTTAAAAGCCAATTCACCCCATCTTAACACTTATGGAATTACAATATATATAAAGAGGTTCTCTCTCACCCAAAAACAATATAATCCTAACTCCATATGAGAGTTGTGATTAAAAATTAAGGAATAAGAGAGAGAAACTAAGAGGTTGTTTACTTGTGGAAAACAATAGGTGTTTTCCAAAAAACTTTTCTATGGAAAATGGAGTTTTATGTTCAAATGCTACAATTTTTTTTTTTAAATTTTCCAAAGAAAACAATTTTCTTATTTTCAAAGTTCTTAATAGAATTTGGAAACCTAATTTATATTGTTTTCTAATTAGAAAATATGGAGGTTTATATAATTTAACCACAGTTCAATTTTCTACCAATCACTTTTACTATTTTTTTTAATCTTTCAAACTATGTAACGTTTTTTTTTTTAATGAGTTTGATAATGTTACAAAATGAATTATATACAAGCGATTTTATATACACAAATTTTTTTTAATGTTAGAATATATGAATTGTTAATTATTGCCTATTTTTTTGCAATAGATTTTATATACAATTTTTTTTTTAAACCTTAAAAATACCTTTTTTTTGGGTGCAGACTACCAACAAATCGTATTTTTAGTAACAATATAATATTTAACTATTACCTATTATTATAGCAATAATCAATTATTTTTAAAATCTTTTCCAACTTTTTTTTATTTCAAACGTTTGTAATTTTTTTATTTATTTATAATTGTGTTGATATATTTTTTTATAAATTTAGTATTTGAGTATTTTTATTATCATTTTGTTAGATAAAAATAATCTAAAGAAACATAAAAAATATATATTTTTTTAAATATAATATAGAATTATATAAGAACCATTTCATTGTAATAATATAAAAATATGCAAAAAAAAAAAGAAATATTATATTAAAATAATTAATATAATTTTTAAAATTAGAAAAAAAATTTCTAAATTTAACAAATGAACACAACATTCTATGTTTTCTATGGAAAATGCAAATTCAGTTTTCTAAGAAAACTAGAGTTAGAAAACAGAAAATTATTTTCTATAAGTAAAGCCCCTTAATTTTCTCATCCATGACTTTAAATATGAATTATATTGTAAATTTAAGTAAATTTTTATTATATTTATTTTATTATGTCATGAAAATATTATATTTTTCAAATGTTAAAATTTATGATTATGATAT
This sequence comes from Mallotus nudiflorus, assembly GCA_947683625.1. Lineage (NCBI taxonomy): Eukaryota > Viridiplantae > Streptophyta > Magnoliopsida > Malpighiales > Euphorbiaceae > Mallotus > Mallotus nudiflorus. Next base: position 39,677 of record CANTUR010000942.1, read on the forward strand.
TTTGTCATTACAAATATAACAATTTCATCAACATTTAACATTCTCTTTTCAATACTCATAAACTTACTAAGGTTTATGGTTTTGATACTATGTTGGTATTAGAATTAAAAAAAAAAAAAGTGAGAGAGATAAAAGGAAAAAATGTGGGTGGAGGGCCAACAAACATTATTAGGAGACCTAATGAGGCTCCTTCATGATTAAAAGCCATATGATACTCTATATGGTCCGCTCCAATTAGGCAATAATTCAACCAACTCTCATCATTATGCATAGTGTTTATAGGACAACTCTTTGACAAAATTTCAACTTCTTATGTTTATATGCACCGTTGTCATAGTATGGTTAAACAAATTATAGAAGCTATGTAATAAATGTTCAGCCAATTTCACCTCCCAAATGATTTGTTTAAGATCTTAGAAGTTGTTTTATTAGTCCATCAATTAAAAAATATATACGAAACAAAAAAATCAATTCATAATCACTAATTTTTTTTTTTCAGAATTTACATCTTACATTTAAATTCTCTATGCAAAAAATATTTTTCTTTATTTTTCAATATTTGAATTATTCAAGAAAATAAGTCAAAAGAAAATAAATGATTAATGAATAAAAGAATAAATTAAAAATAAAAATAAATAATTTCTCATCCTTAAAATGAAAAATACTTAAAAATAAAAGAAATTTACCTGAGATATCCATTCTTTTTATTTCTTATTTCAATTTTGTCTTTTTTTTTTAAATTTTTTTCTTTTTTTATTATTTTTTATTCTTATGTTGTTCCTTCTCTCCTTTTTTTTTTTTTCTTTTTACTCTTTTTTTTTCTTCTCTCATTTTTTCTCCTTTCTCTCTCTCATTTTTTTTGTTTTCTCCTCATTTTTTGAACTCATATCCTTCTTTTTTCCTTTCCCTTATTTTTATTTTCATTTTTTCATTATTTTTTTCTCTTCTCTCCTTCATTTCTCCTTTCCTTTTTTTTTTCATTTTTTCCTTTCATCCCTTTTTTTTAATTTCAATCTTTTGTATAGATTAATTATCATATAAATTTTGTATCGATACATCAAATCAATTACAAAGAGATAATTTGTAAAAATATATATTAGGCCCATTACAAAAAGATAATTTAAATAATAAAAAATATTGATGTCACAAAAGATGATATTTTTTAATTATTTTCTAATGATGCAGTCAAATATCAAAAAATATTTTTTTTGAAATATTTGTCACAAAAAAAATATTTTCCACAAACAAACGGAGTTTTAATTTCCTCTTAAAAAATTTTGGTAAGTAAAATAAAAAAAAAAAAGTAAATTATATCTCATGTTAGATAAGGCCTATTGGTATAAAAAAAACTACAACTTTTTAGATGTTTTGCATCTTTATATCAAACTTTAAACTTGACAAATTTAATTAATATTGAAAAAGAAACTTAGTGAGATTTAAAAAAAAAAATAGTCACATTAGCTACAAAGAAAAAGAAAGTGCACATAGGATACGAATCATTTTCAATTAGGCAAAAGAGATGATTAATTAGTTTCAAAGGTTGTTAAGGCTATCCATCATTTGAAACACATATATATAATTCTAAACTTCATATGAAAGCAACAACATTTCCTTAATTAAATTTAATGCTAAATATGATCTTATGTATGAATAGACACAAAGCAAAATTTAAATATATATTTATATACAATCGTAAAAAGAATGTGATATTAAACACGAATCACTAATTAGAAATTAAAATATTATTAAATTAATACTTTAGTAATTTAATATTATTTTAATTAATTTTATTGGATTTTTTTAACTGTAGAAGATTACAACTAAGAATTACATTCTATATATTTATATATTTTTATCCTATCTATTTATCTATCTATCATATTATTTATTATTATTATTATTATTATTATTATTATAATAAATATATATAGACAGTGTTAAATTTGTCTAGTGGTGATAATCAAAGACAAACACTTTAATGTTGTGGGGGTAGAATTTGAACTCATAACTCTTAGATTAACTATCCAAGCTAGACTTCATTGGTAATTATTATTATTTTTATATAGGATGTTGTTAAAGAGATACCATAGTTTAGTAATTATTTTGTGATATAGATTGCAATAATGAAGAATACAATTAATTATTAATGTGCTTCTGTACAACTTTAAGGGCAATTAGACATGTAATGGAGCGGCTACCTTTAGCCTTTATAAAATTTTTTTAGATGCGACCCCATAAGAATATCAACTTTCAAAATTGTATTATTATTCTCATTATTTGCTAAATAACATAATTATGTACATAACTACTATAAATTATACAATATTTTAATATTATATCTCCCACTTGAGGTCTAATCAAACGGGAAAGAGTACTTATTTTTTTGAAATTTTTGAGTCAAGTTTAATTTCTCAGACCATTAGGAGATTAATTTTTATAAAATATTTAGATGTATAAAAATCATGATATGATAGTTAAGGGTGTACATTGGACGGATTCAGACATATCAAATTTTTTTAAAAAAAATTAAAACTTAATTAAAATTTAAAATTTTGCACAGAATTAGATCGGTTTTCTGAGTAACCGATCTAATTAACCATGCAAGGTTGTAAAAAGAAAAATAAAATAATTATTATAGTTTATAATCTAACAATGATGGACTAAGCCTTAGCCTCCAAATTAACAAAAATATAGAAAGAAGTACATAAAAATCTGCCATTGATTTTGACTGTGAAAATATAGGTATCTGCCTCAAGTTGCATGTGAGCGAGGCAAATGACTTTGAAGGTTGCGTGGGATAAAGTGTGCCCACGCTGATCTCTTTTAAGACGAAGGTGAAGGAATAAATACCCTCTCTAAACTCTGAACTAAATATAGAGAAAGTGCTCATCCTTAACACACCCTAATCATTTAACCCCACCTTCATCATCTTCCACTTTTACCTATTTTCAGTATTCTTTATTCTCTTTTTTTTTTTTTTGAACCAAACAGACTATATATATAATAATAACTATAATAAATTTTAGAATCCCATTCCATTTGGTGTGATAATAGAAGTTTTTACTGTACTATTGAAGATGTGAGGTTCGAATTTCACCTTCCTCTACTATTAACAGTAATAACATTAACAGTCGTAAAAAGATAATTTTTAGAACAATAATAAAAAGAAGTAATTAGAACAATAATAATAAAAAAAAACTACTTGTTAATTTTAAAAATGTATATAGACAAAAACAGCAAATTTGTTTATTGTTATATCAATTAAGTATCATCCGGGTTGTGAGTAAAAGAAATAAATAATATTATAAAATACATATTTTGAAATAATTTTTTAAAATTAATTTTCATCCATTTTAAATGGAAAATACCACTTATTTAGCAATGTATGAGGAACAAAATCGTCAAATTAGAAAATTTTATCTAAGACAAAATGTTGCACTCAACGATTGAATTATTGGTGCATAGTGTGAATTCATACTTTACCAATAAAAATATAATATATATTTTTATAGATTACAAAGCTAATCCTGGAGTATAATGCACTCAAAATAAATAAAAATAAAAATGAGAGTGTATTTTTTAACAAATTCTAGAAACATATTTTTTTCACATTGTTTTTTGTCATAATTTTAAAAACATCAATAAGCAAAAGTTAAGAAAAATGGTGTCCTATTCATAGATGTCAAAAGAATTAATTAGACTTTGGATGGATAGTGACTAATGAATTAATTTCTAAAATATGAGTTTTTTTTTTTTCAACATAGTCTAAAATAAGAGTCTATTAAAGGAGAAAAATAAGAGGGGATTATGGGGCTCTTTTCCACTAAATATATATATATTTTTTATTAAAAAATAAAATAAACAGCCAACAAAACCCAACACAACACAAAGTCTCTTACAACGCAAGCTCTTCTCTTCTTTTCTTTTTCTCTATTATTTCTGTTTCTTTGCAAAGCAAAAAGATCTCTCAAAGTGGTGCCTCTCACATCACCAACTGACCATTTCTTCAACTCAAAGCCTCTTATCCATTATTAGCACTCGCCCCATGTCCCCGCACTACTCAATTACCAGCAAGAAAGTAACTAGTACATAATAGACGCATTAGAATAATAATGGATGTGAGTAGGAGAAGAGCTGGTGTTAAAACCAGTGTAGTTGCAGGTTCTGTCTGGGAAAGCAGAATGAAGCTTGATGAAGTTAAAGGTGGAATCAAAGTTTTTAATGGAGAATCAAACAACAGCAATGAAGATGACAGCACTGTTGCTGCTGCTGGTAATGGTAATGGTAATGGTTCTGGTTCTGGTTCTGTTTCTGTTTCCGTTTCTAGTTCAAGTCCAAGTCCAAGAAAGGTGGTGAAGAGAAGCCCAATTGGTACTACTGGAAAAAGAAAGACATGGAAATCTGAAAGTTTTGATGGCCCAATTCAGATAGCTAAAGGGAAAACTGATTCATCGATCAAGAATTGTGAGGAACAGTGTAGACAGTTGAGTGTTTCTGTTGATGGTGGAATTGGAGTCAAGAAAAGCTTAAACTTTTCGTCAAGAAAGGGAAGATCTGATGTTGCAGGTAGCAATAGAGAGCTGAGTGTTTCTGTTGATGGAATTGATAAAAGCCTAATTCTTGGAAAGAAAGGAAGATCTGAGGCTGGTGATGGAAATGAGAAAAACCCAGTTCAGATAAGGAAGGCAAGATCTGATATTAAAGAGGTTGTTGAATCTGGTGCCCAATTGAGGAAAGTTAAGTCAGATTCTGTTAATGTTGGAAATCAGTCTGTGGGTAATAAAGATGTTGCTGCAGTTGATAGTGGGACTGAGAAGAATTCAGTTAACTTAAAGAAAGCAAAGCCAGAGACTGAGAAGGTCTTGGATGAATCAGTGATTAAAGACCGTAGAAGTAACAGCAGCAATAGTGACGGTTCTGCTAGCAGCAAAACTGAGAAAAGCCCACCTGAAATTGATGAAAATGGATCTGATGAATCTTGCAAAGAGTTCGGTGTTTGCCAAGAAAAGGTCATTTCTCCACAACCCTTGGTGGATGATCATGATAATGCTGTTACTGATGATGATAATCAAGAGTTAGAAGGAGATGGGGAGGAGGAACAAGATGAAGAAGAAGCAGAAGAAGAAATTGATGAGGAAATGGAAATTGAGATTGAGAAGAAAAGTGTTGACATAATGGAGATTGTTAATGTACAGCCAGAAGAGAAGCCTAAAATGAAAGTGGAAACAAAAGCATCACCACTACCATCATCAGAAGAGAAGCCTAAAATGAAAGTAGAAATAAAAGCATCACCACTACCATCACCAGAGCAGAAGCCTAATAATAGAAAAGTAGAATTCTTTAGCACACCGGAGGAGAAGCCTAAGAAAGTAATAGTGAATGAAGAGAATAAAAAAGTCTATCAATTTAAGAATAGATTAGCACCACCCTCTCCTTCTTCAACTGTTAATAAAATGCCTCCTCCTGTAATAAGAAGAGCAGCACTTTATGAAAATCTTTCAAAACCCACTTCAAGTAAGAATCCAATCCCACTTATTTAGTGTTCATTATGCTATTTTTGTTTGTTGGGTATGTGTTTTTTTTCTTTTTAATGGCATGAATTTTTGTGTGCAGTACCAGTTGTTCATGGACACCAGAATTTCCCAGAAAGCCACAACAAACTGCAAAATATAGGTGAGAAAGGTTCCATTTCTTGAAAATAAAAAAGTTCAATTCTTGCTTTCTTTTGGTTCAATTGGTACTGAAATCATCTCCAACAATTTTTTGCAGTGGATTTAGTGATGTGGAGGGACATATCGAGATCTGCATTTGTGTTTGGAATTGGCACATTTATCATAGTCTCATCTTCTTATACAAAGGATCTAAATGTCAGGTCAGAAATTCTGAACACTGATTTTACGTTATCAAGACTCCTTTTTGGCTTTACCAAATTCCTCTGCTAAAAATAAAAGCTCTGGACATAAAATCTGAACTCTGTATGATAATGTCTTGTTTTTACAGCTTTATTTCAGTAATGTCCTATCTGGGTCTGGTTTATCTTGCTCTTATTTTCCTGTACAGAACACTTATTTGCAGGTAATCTCCTACATAACAATAATCACAAATTTTTTCAACAAAAAAAAAAAATTTGCTAATTTTTGTTATATGTGATGTGATAAATACAGGGGAGTAATAGATGTAGATGATACAAGGTATGTGGTGGGTGAAGAGGAGGCAGTTTGGTTACTAAAATTAATTCTACCTTACTTGAATGAATGTCTGTTGAAAATAAGAGCACTTTTCTCTGGTGATCCTGCTACTACAATGAAGGTAATTTCTCTTGTTTTTTTTTACTGGTTTCTTGTTTCTTCTTTTATTTACTTTTGAGAAACATACAAAAAAAGATTAATGAAATTGTCTCCATGGGCAGATGGCAGTGCTGCTGTTTGTTTTTGCCAGGTGTGGCACCTCCATAACCATTTGGAAAATGGCTAAATTGGGTATGTCCTTTCTTGTTTTTTTCATGGGGAGGCTCATTCACCTTTTACTTACATGATAAAGATGATTATGGGGTGACCTCTTATTTTTATTAATAAAAATATTTTTATAATTCTTACAAGTAACAATATTAATTCAAAATTTTCTTTTCATTTTAACATGATTGAAATATTTAAATTTTTAATAAATTATAAAATGTGTGTCAAATTTTAGAACTAAGATGTTAAATGCAAGAAGAGTATATTTATCTTGATTTTTTATATATTTTTCAAAGCATTTCAAGAAAAAAAAAAAAAAAAGGGCTAAACTGTATGTCATTTCTTTTTACTTATTTGTACCTTTTACTGATGAAACCTTTTAATTGGATTCAATGGCTCAGGATTTTTTGGGGTATTCACAGTACCAAAAGTCTGCTCATCCTACTCAACACAATTAACAGCTTATGGTAAAAAAAAAAAAAAGCGAATATTCTTTAAATTTATTATCTTTTTTTTTTTGGGGTCTACGTGTGTGTTTTGATTGAGTTGTGATAGTATATGATACCGTTGGAGCACACAAATCACTAGTGCACATTCACTTCACTGATGACATCTGTCCCCCCTAAAATGTGATTATGGGACCCCAACCTTTGATCATGACGATGGACCCACTACAAATTCCTTCTTATACAATGCATTGGAGTATAGTGGAAGGCACGTAGGTCTTTTTTGTGTGTGTGTGGGTCTTGTTGTTGAGGATGTTTCCTTCCCTGCCGTTGGCCATAAAAGTTAGATCCGCTTGGTCCTACACAAAAAAAAAAAAAATTAAAAAATTCTTCTTTAATCACCTTTAATCTCGGATACTAATTTATCAACTATTTCAACGGATCTGATAGATTGTCAATCTCTATTATATGTAGGACCCTAATAACATTATTTATTATTTTCTTAAATTTTTTTTTTACATATTTTAAATGTATTTCATTCAACTATATATACATTGAATTATGCCAAAAATTAAAATGAAAATTGATAATTTTGGTTTAATTTGGGTTGTGTATTTTCAAAATAAAAAAATTTAGTTTAAATTGAATCAATAGAAATTTTTTAACATAATGTATATATGCACGCACATTAATAAAAAATTGTACAAAAATAGATGTGGTTTGATGGAAAATGCGTCAATTTTCGTGCATGTGTATATATATATGGACTCTAATTTTGATAGTATAAGAAATATGCTAATAATGTGTAAAAAATTTTTGGACAATGAAGCAAAATTTTGGATCAGAAGGTTTAGAGACGCATGGGAGTCGTGCTCGCACAAGAAAGCAGTGGCTCTAGCCATCTTTACACTCGTTTGGAACCTATCTTCCATGGTTGCTCGCGTTTGGGCAGGTCAGGAGGACACACCACCTTACTATTATTATTATTATTATTATTATGGGATACGTATAAAAAAAATACCTTATAATTACTTGTGGTAATATGAATACTGACGTGGATGTTGACGTGAATATTAACATTAGTATTCACATCAACACATTAGTATTTATATTGACATTCACATTATCACATTAATATTTATGTCATCATAATTAATGGTGATTTACTAACGATAAATATTACAAATACTGAAGTATTACTAAAAAAATCACAGATTTATAAGTGAAAAAATGTTAAATTATAAGGTTTTTTTAGTTTATTTATTCCCATTATTATTATTATTGGGTTCTTATTCAGTACGTTGCTAATGTACCAATTTTTACAGTGTTCATGATGTATGTGGCCGTCCGATATTATCAACAATCAATGGAGTTGGACGATGAAGATTGGGTAGATGATGAAAATGCAGCACATGACGATGATGATACGTTGATTGGGCAGAAAGAAGGTGTTGGGAATAGGAATGGGTCCACTTCAGTTGAAGTAAATAAAATTAAAAAGTGGTCCTAAAAATAAATAGTCAATAAAAATATATATATTATTTACTCATATAATCAATACATCAGATTGAGGTCTGATAGGAAATAATGGAATGTCATTTTTTTTTTATTTTAATCTTTGTTTTAAAATTTTTATCAATTTTATATAGTTTGATAGTAATTTATTGATGTGAATATGGTCCTTAAGACAATAATTACACACTAACATGCCCGTTGTGCATTTGTCTCATTTTGTTCTTCTTATTTAGTTGTATGATTTATGTACTAAAAGATATATTTTTATGTGGATGAATGATATCCATAATTTATTAAATTATAACTAATTAAATTTAATTTAAGTAAAATTATACGATTTAATTTTAAAATTATTGATAAAAAATATTTATGAAATCTTCAAAATATCGATAAAAAATATTTATAAAAAATATTTAACAATAAACAAGTATTACAATGTTTTTGTTTTCGCATTTTAAAAGTCTTCAATTCAAAGTTACGTTAAAAAGCCTAACATTCAGAGAAAACCCTTCTCCAGTTGACTCTTAACTTTAGAAAGGTAGAAACCTAGTTTGTTGAAGAATACATAGACATAAAAATAAAGAGTAGTCGGCCATGGTAGCTACAAGCTAAAGAAACCCTCATGTCCAAGCTTGTATGTGTTTTAGTTTCCATGGATTGATCATAACTAACTGAGTTTAAATAAAGAGAAATCAACTTCATAATGGAAATCTCCCAAATTGCTAAATGAAGACGCTAAACTATAGATTCCATTGGAGATGGCAACACTGACAATTAAAGTAGCACAGAAATAGAACTCAGACTATCTCTCTTCCCACAAACCAAGGAGCTCATGACCTAGTCCAATAAAAACACTAACAATTTTGTACCACCAACTACACAAAAACCTTAACAAACGAAGAATTTTACTGTAGTTTTGTTTGTTAAATAAAGTCCTAGTCTTTAGGGACATATATTTATATTTGTTCCAAGTTTCTATTACCACTTAGCCATAATTTTAGCTAAAGTGGACTGCTTTTTCATTTTTCTATCATGTATTGAATGGCTATTTAAAGCCAAGATAACTCTCAATAAAACTCAAGTCATTCAAATCCAGTTTGTTGTGTACTTGTTCTTAAGTTTCATATTAGATCAAAGTTCTCAACAATCTAGTATCAGAGCCTCCAATGAGTTTGGCAAAATTCGTACAATAGCACAGAAAATGACTGTTTAAGGGAACTTTATACAACCAGCCATTCCTCACTTTAATGGTCATTATGATCATTAGAGCATGTTGATGGAAAATTTTCTATAATATAAGGAATATTGGGAACTACTGGAGGTTGGCTATATTGCACAAATAAGTGGAGTATTGTAATTAGAAGCATAGTAGAAGAAAAATGATGAGATGAAGCTAAAGGACTTGAAATTTTTTCAAGCCATAGATCACACAATTCTTGACACCATTCTCAAGAAGGACACAACCAAAAAAATATGGGAAGCCATGAAGAAAAAGTATAAAGGGAAGCTCTTCGCGGAGAATTTGAAACTCTTGAGATTAGACCTGGAGAAGTAGTGACAAAATCCTTTTCTAGAGTTATGCAAGTAGAAAACAATATGCGAATTTATAGAGAAAATATGCAAGATGTGAAAGTAATGGAGAAAATTCTACACTCTTTAAATGAGAAGCTTAATTATGTTGTTTATTCCATTGGGGAATCGAAGGATATTGATGCTTTTATGTTATAATGCAAAATAGCATAGTTCTTTAGGGTAGTTATGATTTATTTTTCTTTAGTTTTTATTTGAGTTTATTTGATTATGCATTGTTATTTTTATTTCTTTTGTTTATGTTGTCCTTATATTAATTTTGTGTTTTGTAGCTTTTTTATGCTTAATCTATTTATAGAAATGCATTTAGACACTTTTATAATGAAGAATGGTGCAAGGAAAGTAAAAAGAAGCAAGTTCCAACTTATTACTATGGGGATGACTCGGGACAGTAGACAACCATATTGACTCGGCACAGTGGTGCCGAGTCGTGACAAAGAGCAAGTGTGTCGAGTCAAGCCTAACTCAGTATAATGGTGTCGACTCGTCCTTCACACCCTTTCAATGCACCTTTTCCCATTTACATCCATTCGAAAGGAGCACGAACTGGGATAATGATAAGCCTATAAATACATGAATTTGGCTTTGTTTTAGGCATGAAAAAACATTTAGTTTAAGCACTAGAAATAATTAGTATTTTTATTAGTTTTATTATTGAAAAAGAAGTTAAAGTGCTTAGTGTTCAAATTCATATCTAAGGATTGAAGGAAGATATCAAGAGGACCTACTACAAATCAAGTAACTTCTTGGAGAGCATTGAAGAGTTTATCAACACAATCATTTTCTCTTTTCTCTATTTTTGTTACTTGATGTTTAAAATACTTCCTTGTTGTTCTTTGACTTTGAATACTATTTATTTTGGCTAAGTCTTTGCTTGTTAGGATTACAATGATGAATTAATCTATAAACAACATTTTTATCTTTTATAATTCATGGTTGATTTAACTTCAATTGAGTTTTGGAATGTGTTATATATGTTTGATCACCATATATAACTTCTTAATCAAATGTTCACAATGAGATGTAGGGCATTTTGGTGGAAATACAATTGAATTTATTTAAGGGTTAGGAAAATACTTAGAGATAAGAAATCCACTTTAAAGGGTTTAAGAATTAGCATAGTACTTAATATTTTTTGGTTATCTCTGTAATGTCATGAGAATGCTTGTAGACTCTAAATAAAAATATCTTTAATCGATAATGAGAATTGCTTCTAAGGATTATTGGCTAAATTCTCCAATCATTTCACATATTTATGTGTTTATTAACAAATATAGTTCTAGATTGATTCTCAATTGTAATTCTAATATACAACGCTTTAATTTGTTATAGTATTCCTAATTTAATTAGAGTAATTTATAATTTTTGTTAATTTTAGGATAGTTAAAACATTTTAACATAGTACTTTTATATCGATTACCTATCCATCCGAGTATTTATCCGATTAATATAAAATTTACTCCTAATTCTCTAATTTTTGACACCTTACTTGCTCTTTACTTAGTCTTAGAGACTAGGGTTTAATTTGACCCATACCAAATTTTAGCATCATTGTGGGGGAATCTGTTTAGTAAGTTTTATTAATTTAGGGTATATAAAGGTTATTTTAGGCCTTAGTTTTATATTTGTTTTTTAAATTATTATTTATTGATTCGTAATTGTTAATTTTGATTTCACTCTTGATAATGCTTACTAGAAGTGTTTGTGATAATACTCTATACTTTGATCCTGAAATTGAATTAACTTTACATGTTTTATGCATGGAACAAAGATATAGAAGAGCGAACCAATAAGATTTAAATAATATGGCTAAACTGGAAAGAAGAACGTTAGGCAATTTTGCCATGTCGAACATAATAGGTAGTTTTAAAGGTATTGTGGCTCCAACTATTACTAATAATAGCTTCAAAATTAAGCCAAGCATTATTCAAATGGTGCTGAATAATCAGTTTAGAGGTTTACAAGGAGAGGACCCATATGCTCACATTTTGACCTTCCTTAATCTATGTGCAACCTTCAAAATAAATGGTGTGATAGATGATGCAATAAGGCTTAGAATTTTCCCATTTTTGGTCAGGGATAAAGCACAACTTTGGCTTGCTAGTTTGCCAAGTGAATCAATGACAACATGGGACTAATTAAAGTAAGCATTTCTCTATAAATATTTTCCACCATATAAGACAGGCAAGTTTTTCAATGAGATCACTACTTTCAAGCAAAATGTAAGTGAGACGATCTATGCAGCTTGGGAGAGATTCAAGGAACTTCAAAGGCAATGCCCACATCATGGTTTGCCAGATTGGATGATTCCTCAAATTTTCTACAATGGGCTAATCAATAAGAATAGGAACATTATTAATGCAGCTTTTGGTGGGAAATAGATGGATAAAATGGCTAAAAAATTTATTACTTTGCTTAAAGAACTTACATATCAAGGGTATATGGGTGATGAGACAACAATGGCGAAAGCAAAAGGAGTTTTGGAACTTAACACTATTAATCTATTGAATGCCAAGGTAGATGCTCTTACCAAATTGGTAAGTAAATCTCAAATTAATCCTATAGGAAGTGTTAGTGTTGTTTGTGAGTTATGTGGAGGATCTCATTCATATTCTCAATGTAATATGAGTTCTAAACCCTCAATGGAGAAACCACCTTAGATTCTTATAGTCAAATCCATCCTCTCAATTAAACCCTCCATTTAACCCAACCACCAAGCCACAAAACCCACTAGGATTTCCCATGAAATAACAAGCCTTCAATCCTACCCATCATAAACCTAACCTTGAAACTATTTTAAAGCAATTTATCAATTAGTAAATGACCATCAATAAATAAAATGAGGAGCAATTTAAGCAAGTTAGCTCTAAATTTGAATAACTTGCTACTTATAATCACATCCTTGAAACCCAAATTGCCCAACAAGCATATTCCTCTAACACTAAACCTTTGAGAAAGCTTCCTAGCCAACTAAAGTTTCCACTAAAAGAGACTTGCCAAGAAATTAATTTGAGGAGTGGTAAGGAGTTTAAAAAGGTTGTTGGTAAGAATAAGAGAGTGGTTGATGATAATGATGAAATAAAAAATTGAAGCTAGTAAGGGAAATAAATATGCGGATGTTAGTAGTAAAGATGATGTTGAGGGCGTAAAGAATGGTAAAAAGGAATATGCCATACCACCCAAAGGTGATGAATCTAAGGTAGATTTTAAAACACTACCTTTTCCTCAAAGGTTCATAAGGCATAGCTTGGATAAATAATTTAGCAAATTCCTTAAGTATCTTAAGGAAATCACCATTACCATACCATTTATGGATGCCACTAGAGACATGCTATCATGGGGTAAATTTCTAAAGGATATCATTAACCGTAACAGCAACCTTGAAGACTATAGTTTAGATTCTCTTGTTGAAGAATCTAAGGCTATATACTCTAAATCCCCACTAAAGTTTAAAGATCCTGATTGCTTTACTATTCCATATGTCATTGGGGGTACTCATTTTGATAAAGCTTTATGTGATATTAGTGCTAGTGTTAGCCTTATGCCTTACTCCATTTATAAAAAGCTTGATTTGGAAGAACTTAAGCCTACAAATATGTATCTTTCCATGGCAAATAAATCTATCACTTATCCACTTGGCATTCTTGAAAATGCACTAAATAAAGTGGGGAAATTTGTAATATCGGTTGATTTTATTGTATTGCATATGCAGGAAGATCTTGAAATCCTAATCTTATTTAGGAGACCATTTTTTATGACAGCAGTAATAATCATTGACATGAACATTGGAAGTGGATAATGAGCATATGGAATTTGATGTATTCAAGATAATAAAGTCTACACTAATGGAAGTATTAGGTAGAATTGACTCTTTTGATTTTATAGATGAATGCATTTATGAGGTAATACACAAATGTTTAAGGCAAGACCCTATTAAGCCATACATGGTGCAAAATGCTAATGTGAAACTCTTAAAAGTAACTTCACACCTTATTCTTCATGGACTCTCAAGGTTTGAACCTTTAAGGAGGGATAATGATTCGAAGTCCACTTCACCAAGTGAATAATTCAAGTTAGAGCTCAAGCCTTTACCGTCAAATCTAAGATATGCATTTCTTAACTCTAACTTTAAATTTCCTTTTATTGTGAATTCATCTTTGCCTAGTAATAATGTTGATACTTTATATGATGTGTTACTTAGTCATAAAAGTGCCATTGGCTATTCTATAAATGGTTTTAAAGGGTATTGGCCCCAATGTGTGTGTACATAGAATCCTTTTAGAGGATAATGCCAAGACTTCTATTGAGGGGTAAAGGAGGCTAAATCCCACTCTTAAGGAGGTGGTGAGAAAGGAGGTAACTAAGTTGTTTGATAATGGAATCATATACTCCATTAGTGATAGTCAATGGGTAAGCCCGATTCAAGTTGTTCTAAAGAAAGGAGGCTTAACCATTGTTTAAAATGAATCTAATAATTTAATACCCACTAAAACCATCATGGGATGGCGTATGTGTATTAACTATAGGAAGTTAAATAAAGCAACTTGAAAGGATCATTTTACATTGCATTTCATTGATCAAGTTCTTGAGAGACTAGCCAATTTTTCTTATTTTTGTTACTTAGATGGACTCAGTGGTTTTTATTAAATTCCTATTCACCCCAAGGACCAAACTAAGACTACCTTTACATGCCAATATGGTACTTTTGCTTTTACGTGTATGCCTTTTGTTTTATACATTACTCATGTAACTTTTCAAAGATGCATGTTTTCAATACTTAACAATTTACTTGATGATTGTGTAGAGGTTTTTATGGATGACTTTAGTGTATATGGTACTAATTTTTTGTACTTGTCTAAATAATCTCTCTAAAGTTCTTAATAGGTGTATCGAGCATGAATTGGTCTTTAATTGGGAAAAATGCCATTTCATGGCATAAGAAGGAATCATTCTTGGACACTCAGCATCAAGAAGAGGTATTGAAGTTGATAGAGCAAAGATAGAAGTGATCACTAATCTGCTACCCCTAAGCTGTGTTAAACATATAAGAAGCTTCCTTGGTTATGTGGGTTTTTATAAAAGATTCATCAAGGATATTTGTAAAATAGCGAATCCATTATGTAAATTACTTGCTAAGGATGTTATTTTTGATTTTGATAAAGTATGTGTTAATGCATTTGAAATTTTTAAAACATCTCTTATTTCAGCACCTGTTTTGCAACTACCTGATTGGGAGCAACCATTTGACATTATGTGTGATACAAGTAACTTTGTAGTGGGGGTTGTTCTAGTTCAAAGGAAAGAAGGGAAGCTATATGTGACCTAATATGCTAACAAACTACTTAATGATGTTCAAATCAACAATATCAATACGGAGAAGGAGTTGCTTGCTATTGTTTATGCATTTGACAAATTTAGAGCATATCTTGTGGGGCAGAAGGTGATTGTGTATTCAGACTATGTTGCCCTTAAGTATCTTTTAAGTAAGAAGGATGCAAAACCTAGGCTTCTTAGGTGGATTTTAATGCTTCAAGAGTTTTATTGGGAAGTTAGAGATAAGAAAGGAAGTGAGAACCTTATTACGGATTATCTATAAGAAAGGAAGTAAAAACCTTATTACAGATCATCTATCAAGGCTAAATCAAAAAGGGTTAAAGAAATATGATAATGGTGTGCCAATTGATGAGACATTTAATGGTGAACATCTACTTAGTTTGGCATCAGAGGAACTTCCATGGTTTGCAAATATTGCCTCTTATCTTGTGAATGGTGTTCTTCCTTATAGGATAGATTATCGACAAAGGAAAAAATTCTTATATGATAGCAAATTCTATTATTAGGTAGAGCCATTGCTTTACAAGAGATATACATATGGTTTAATTAGGAGGTTCATCCTTCAAGATGAAGTTCAAGATGTTTTAAGATGTTGTCACTCCCTATATGTTAGTAGATACTTTGGTGCATCAAAAACAGCATCTAAGGTACTTTAATCTAGTTTTTCGTGGCCTACCTTATATAAAGATACTAGAGAATTTGTGCTTACATGTGATAGATGTCAAAGAATGGATAATATTTCTAGGAAACATAAGATGCCTTTGAAAGGAATTCTTAAAGTTGAGCTTTTTGATGTTTGGGGCATAGATTTCATGAGTCCATTTCTTAGTTCTTTAAGTTACAAGTATATTTTAGTTATGGTTACCTATGTCTCAAAGTGGGTGGAAGCAATACTAAGTATTACTAATGATGCTAAGGTTGTCAAGAAGATGCTTAAGAAAATAATTTTTCCAAGGTTTGGTACTCCTGAAACATTGATTAGTAATGGAGGTTCACACTTTTGCAATCAAGTAATAGAGGCTCTTTTGAAGACATATGGGGTAACACATAAGGTTTCCACCCCATATCAACCACAAACAAGTGGGCAGGTTAAGGTGAGTAATAGAGATATTAAATGGATTCTTAAAAAAATAGTGTCTTCTTCAAGGAAAGATTGGGCATTGAAGCTAAATGATGCTTTATACGCTTATAGGACAACTTTTAAAACCTCAATTGGCCTTACACCCTACCAATTAATTTGTGGAAAGTCCTATCACTTGCTAGTTAAACTTGAGCAGAAGGCATATTGGGCAACAAGGCCTTTGAATTTTGATTTGAAGAAGGCAAGTTGAAAAAGGTTACTTCAACTTAATGAATAGAATGAAGTAAGAATGAGTGCTTATGAAAGTGCAAAGTTGTATAAGGATTGTACTAAGTTGTGGCATGATAAGCATTTAGTTTGGAAGGAATTTCATAAGGGCAAACTTATTCTACTCTATAATTCGAGATTAAAATTGTTTCCTAGAAAATTGAAGTCAAGGTGGTTGGGTCCTTTCAAGATTGTAAAGGTCCATCCTTATAGAGCAATAGAAATTGTTAATGATAAGAGGGAAATTTTTAAAGTTAATGGTCATCGTCTCAAACCCTATTTAATTGGTGAAGCAATTGATCTTGCAAGGTCGATCTCTCTCCTTACACCCTAATTAGCAAAGGAAAGGTCCAACTATAGACCATTAAATGTAGCATGGTAATATTTACACATTTTATTTATTTTAATATTTTATGTCATTTTATTATCTTTGGATTTATTTGAACCACATTTTAGCATTAGTAGTATTTATAGTTTTACTTGTAGTTCTTTTATTGTACTTATTTAAATTTAGGTTAATCTTTTCTTATATTTATCCTTTATAAAATATGACTTTCTTTAATGTTTTTGTAGCTTATTTGCATAGGATTTTCCTTATAAAGTACGCAGACATACCATTTTTCCTTAAGTTTATTTTATTTCTACTAAATTTCTTTTTTTCTCTTTCTTTATTTTATTAAGTTTATAAATAAAAGTGGTGTGCCGAGTCGTTATTGAGGTGCCAACTTATTACAGAGCCAAGGTATGTCGAGTTGTCCCTTAGTGAGGACTTGTTCCAGTGAGCCTAAGTGTCGAGTCATCCTTTGGTGATGACTCATTCTAGCAAGCCAAGGTGTTAAGTCAGCAAAATGGTGTCGACTTGAGCCATCCACTATTAGTGATATGCACTAGATCAATCATGTATGACCATGTTTTGACTTTATCATTTTATTTAATAAAAAGGCATTTTTCATTATCATTTTGTGTTATGATAATTACTTGAATAGTTAATTCTTACTAAGGTCATCAAGTATGTGACTTGATAGTAAAACCCCTAGATTAAATATGAGTTCTATTCAAATTATCCCTAGTTATAACAATGTATTATGGCTAGTATAGTGTTGATTGATGATTATATTTTACTAATCATGAATATGAGATATTAAGTCAACTCATAGGTACTTATTTAAGAAATAAAGTGTTGGATTGACCTATCATGAGAAAACTATATAGATAATTATCATAAGCAATTCTTATTACAGTAATATTGTCTTAGTCCTCTGACCTTAAAATCACCATGAATTTCTACATAACTATTTTGTATTTTGACACAATCTTACATTATCTTTAACCAAATGATAAAATAGGTTATTGTTAGGTATAAAATGAGTTATGTGAGGAATATAAGTGATTAAGAAGGAATTTGTCCCTCATTTAATATGATTATGATATCTATGGGTCCCTTGATAAGATAAACTAAGGAAAATGCATGGTCATGCTAAAGTAAATCAATAAAGAGTTATCATTCTCAGTCTACTTGAAATCAAAAAATTATATGATTGAATTCTATAAGGATGACATAATCTATGCCTTATATTCAATTAAGATATCATGTGACAAAGGGACTAGAATATTCATTGTATATTATGTTATGTCAGATTATTGACTTAACATGACTTAGGTAGTCATAATGTCATGCTAGAGGCCAATTATGACTTGTAGGCCTAAATAGAGATTAAGGCCCACTGCCAACATCATGTGAAGCTATAGGGTCACACATTTTAAACAAGCCCAAAATGAATATAGGTTTAATAAGCCCAAATAAGCTCTGTGGAAATAAATAAATAAATAAAATATTTATTTATTTAAAGTAAAGGTTATTTTAAATAAATAGAATATTATTTCTAATTTAATTTTAAATAAAATCAGAATAAGAATAAGTGAGAAATTACTAAAAGGTCATTTGGTAAGTGAAACCCTAGTTTAAATGTCTATAAATATGTTATATTCTCTAGGATTTTAAACACTCTCATTATTCTGCCACCAAATTTATTTTCTATCCTTTTAGAAAACAAAACACAGAGTTCCTTTTATTCTTAATTTATGAGAAATCAAGAGAAGGTGCTAGCACATAAATATTCATTTTCAAAATCAAGGGTTGTTTGTGTGGACACTTGTAGAGGACAGATTCTTTTGGAGAAGTCTCAAATCCAAACTGCTAAATTAAAAACTCAAGGAAGGGTCTGACCGGAGTAAACCTCCTCTCTTCCTTCCAGATTTCTTGCCTCTTCTACGATTATGGTAAGAAAATGAAAACCCTAGATTTAATCAATTAATTGAATGACTTGGATCTGGGTTTGGGTTTGTGATTCAAATTTTATTTTTTCACTGCATATGGAATCACGAAACTCCAACATCCACATCCCTTTATATATATATATATATATATATATAAACAAAACATATATTTTTTTTAACACTTCTATTTCTCAACTTTTTCAGCTCTTTTTCTTTTGTCCTTTTGCTATAAAAACTCCAAAAAATATGACTAAAATGAAAAGTCATGTTCTTTTTCAAGAAAGGTAATGACCTTTCAACCTTTTTTTACACCCTAGTGTAAATAGCTATATATAACTTATTTGACTCATTATTTTTTATTCTGTTTTTACACCATTTCCAATTCCTACACTAAACCTTTCAATTTTCCTTACATTTTTGCATTCCTCTCTTCATATTCTTCTTTTTTCTTTTCTTACTCTTCTTCTCATTGCCATCTTTTTTCCATAATACCTCTTCCTTTTTATTTTTTCCCTCTTCTAACCGAAATCCACACTCCATTTTGCTTTTAATTTCTTTTCTTTTTCTTTTCTCTTCACATTTGCTTTTCTTTTCTACACCATACCCACTCTCATCACCATCTTCTTCATCCTTCTTACCTTACCCATTTTTCTTCTTATTCTCTTATTATCACTACATCATTTCTTTCACAATGGTTAAGATTAAGGGTTTTACATCAAAAAGGCCATAATAAGAACATGAGGAGGAGGATTTGGCATCCACCTACAAGGCTAAGTTCCCCATTTTTACACATGAGGAAGGTGCTAGATTTACTACTTTAAAGTTTAGGGAAATCATTGGTTGTAAGTATATTCCCTTATCTCTTCTTACTGATGTTGGTATGTATGCCAATTTTAATAAATTATTGACTACTTATGGACTTAAGAAGTTTATTTCAATGCAAGAACACACTTATGTTGAGTTGATTATAGAATTTTACACATGATTAGATGTTAACTCACATGATTCCCATATTTTAGAATTCAGATTGTTAGGGAAACAACACTAATTTACTTATTCGTTTATGCAACATGTATTTAGTTTTAAAAAGGATGGTTATGATCCCCTTAAGTCTTTTATAGTAAATAAATTCTGGACCTTTTTAACTGACTTGCAAACTCCTTTTCAACCTAAGAAGGGTAAGGCCATGTCCATTAAAGATTTAAAACTCTAGTTATTACATAAGTCTTTGCCTGTGTTGTTTTCCACAAGATAGAATTTAACAAAGTTTCTGCACAAGAATTATTTTTAATGTGGTGCACTCATAATAAGATGCAAGTGTGTTGGATATATTGGATTTTTAATCAATTTTTAACATGTGCTACATGTAAGGATAACCCACTCACTCATTGTCATGTTATTACTATCATTGCTAAGTCTCTAGATGTTAACCTTGACGATTTTGACTGTGTTGTTAAGTACTCTTATTTCACTAAGCAAGCATTTATGAGGGGTGAAGTTGTGGGTGCTTCTTTTCGATTGATTTCGGTAAGGTCTCATTCATGTTAGAGAGGTTTGAAACGTCCTCCTCAAGTAGAGAAAACCCAAAAAGAGGAGGAAGATGTTAAGCTTGATCACTCCCCCGATGATGAACCCCATAGTAATGAACCTCTTATAACTTTACCTATGCAGGGTAGTGCCAGTGGTTTTTTAAGTGGACAATCTCATATTTAGGCACAAATTCTGAAAACCCAAAAGAGATGCAACATCAATTAAATGACATGGAAACTAGGAACCTACAACTTGATCATCGTTAACGTAAGATGGAGTACAAGTTGAATTAATTTTTTGCCCATTACAGTTATACCATTAAGTCTCCTCCACCATCTCCTTCAGAAGACTAGGGGAGTTTTTCTTTAATTTTCTTTATTCTTTAGGAATCACATTGGGGACAATGTGTATTTTTAAGTGCAGGGGAAGGGATATTAATAGTGGCTATTTAATTTTGTTTATGTATATATGCATGTGTTAACTAGTATAAGTTTTAATTTTTAAGTTTTTATGCTTTATTTTGCATAATTTTATCTTCTCCATATTCATAAGTAGTTTCTTTTCTAAGTTCATCTTGATTATGATTGAGGTTTTATCTTTATGCTATGATAATAATTAAATTTCTATGCTTAATTGGTAGAATTTTAAATTTTCATTTAACATAAGTTTTAAGTTTTTCTTTTTATCTTTTATTATTATTTTCAAAACCTAGAGAATGTTTAGTCAACTTTCTAATTATGTTTAAAGTTAGGATGGTAAGGATTTAAGCTCAGTTTTTAAGGATTGAAGTAGCTTTAGGGAAACTATACTCATAATATGTGTAACTAGCTTTTCAATAATGGATGAGTATGCATTTTGAGTGAGTTTTGTGTAAATGAGTATGCTTCTTAGTCACACTCATTTGGAAAGAATGTATGATGTTACAAGTTAATGAATTTCAAGTAAGTTGTATGTAAATGAGTATGCTCCTCAATTACACTCATTTAGAAAGAATGCAATTAGTATAAAAAAAATATGTTTATGACTAAAAAATCCATGAGAATTATTAGTTACAGCGAGTGCTTAATCCTTGTCCCATGGCTACTTTAGTTCTTAGAAATCCTAAGTTTGACAAATGAACATTATGGTTAGAAACCTTGGTTAGCCCTTTGACTTTATATTATTTGATTTTGTTCTTAATAATTTGAAATAAATTGTTAAACATATTGATTATGCTATGAAATTTACTTTCTCTATCATTGTTAAGCATTGGAAGTTTAATAACTAACTACCTTTTTTTTAAAATTTCTTTCTTGGTTGAGATGACTTGTTGGGATAAATACATCTATTTTGGAGAAGGTAAAAGATTTTTTATTATTTTCCCACTTAGATCTTTATCTTTTGCCTGAGCACAAGCAAGGTTTAAGTTTGGGGGAGTTTGTTATAATACAAAATAGCATAGTTCCTTAGGGTAGTTATGATTTATTTTTTTCTTTAGTTTTTATTTGAGTTTGTTTAATTATGCATTGTTATTTTTATTTCTTTTATTTATGATGTCCTTATATTAATTTTGTGTTTTTTAGGTTTTCTTATGTTTAATCTATATATGGAAATGCATTTAAACACTTTATAATGAAGAATGGTGCAAGGAAAGTAAAAAGAAGCAAGTGCTAACTCGTCACCATAGGGATGACTCGGGACTGCAGATAGTTATACCTACTCAGCATGGAGATGCCGAGTTATGACAAAGAGCAAGTGTGTCGAGTTAAGCCTAACTCAGCACATTGGTGCTGACTTGTCCTTCACACCCTTTCAATACACCTTTTCCCATTTACGTCCATTTAAAAGAAGCATGAACTGGGATTATGATAAGCCTATAAATACATGAATTTGGCTCTATTTTAGGCATGAAAAAACACTTAGTTTAAGCATTATAAATAATTAGTATCTTTATTAGTTTTATTGTTGAAAAAGAAGTTAAAGTGCTTAGTTTTCAAATTCATATCCAAGGATTGAAGGAAGATATCAAGAGGACCTACTACAAATCAAGTAACTTCTTAGAGAGCATTGAAGAGTTTATCAATATAATCATTTTCTCTTTTCTCTATTTTTGTTACTTGATGTTTAAAATACTTCCTTGTTGTTCTTTGACTTTAAATACTATGCATTTTGGCTAAGTCTTTGCTTATTAGGATTACAATGATGAATTAATTTATAAACTACATTTTTATCTTTTATAATTCATGGTTGATTTAATTTCAATTGAGTTTTGGAATGTGTTATGTATACTTGATCACCATATATAACTTGTTAATCAAATGTTCATAATGAGATTTAGTGCATTTTGGTGGAAATGAAATTGAATTTATTTAAGGGTTAGGAAAATACTTGGAGACAAGAAATCCACTTTAAAGGGTTTAAGAATTAGCATAGTACTTAATGTTTTCTGTTTATCTCTGCAATGTCATGAGAATGCTTGTAGACTCTAAATGAAAATACCCTTAATCAATAATGATTATTGCTTTTAAGGATTATTAGCTAAATTCTCTAATCATTTCATGTATTTATATGTTTGTTAATAAATATAGTTCTAGATTGATTCTCAATTGTAATTCTAATATACAGCGCTTTAATTTTTATTCCTAATTTAATTAGAGTAATTTATAATTTTTAGTAATTTTAGGATAGTTAGAAAATTTTAACATAGCACTTTTATATCGATTGCTTATCCTTTTGAGTATTTATTCGGTTAATATAAAATTTACTCCTAATTCCCTAGTGTTCGACACCTTACTTGCTCTTTATTTAGTCTTAGAGAATAGGGTTTGATTTAACCCACACCATCTTAATATTGATAAGTTATAAAGCTAATTAATAGTACATGAACATAAATTCCAGAGGCATAATGGTGAGGAGTAGGCCTTGAAAGTGACATATAAAAAAGGAAAAGGTAGTGGTCATGGTGCATACAAAGGAAGAGGAAGAGAGAGAGATAAGTAGGTTTTAATAAGGAAATTGTAGAATGTTATCAATGTCATAAACTTGGACATTTTTAATGTAAATATCCTTCCTATGCAAAGCTTGGTGAGAAAGATGAAATGCTTATAATGGCTTATGTAGTGCTATATAATGCCCAAAGAGAAGATGCATGGTTTCTTAATTTAGGATGTTCTAATCATATGTGTGGCAATTAAGCAATGTTCAATGAACTTGATAAAAACTTCTGACATTCGGTGAAATTGGGGAAAAACACTAAGATGAATATGATAGGTGTAGAGGGCGGGATTTAGCGCGCGTCCAAGATTTTAGCAACCGTGACACTGTTTAGGCTCAAGGCCTTAGAGAACACACTAACCACTATCATAAAGACATGGCGTGGAGATGAAGAGTTGACACCCAGGGTAATAACTAGGACAAATTGAAAGGGTGGTACTCGATTCCCTAAAAGAAAACTAGAACCACAACTAGGAGATTCTGGATACAGAATACTTCTCTTAGTCTCGTGTTCATTTAAAATAATTTTATAAATGATTATTTCATCCTCTAATTACATGCAATTTTATTAAACCCTAATTAACATCCATCTAACCCAAAAGGCAATATGTCAATAAAATTACAAGTAAAAAATGCATCAAAAAGGCAATGTTTCTATGTCTAAACTATGTTAATTTTATTTTATAAGTTAGCTAAATCTACATTTTTTATTTACAAGTAAAATGGACTATAGGTGGGCCTACATTTTTATTAATTAGTGAGTCTAGATCTATTTATTTTAATTTATTTAAGAAATAGGCTTAAGTCTATTCAATTTTAAAGAAAAATTAAATTAGTGGACCTAAGTCTAAATTAGTTTTATTTTAGTGAAATATGGGCCTGGATCTATTTATTTTAAAAGAAATAAAATTAAGTGGGCTGAGCTAAGTTTAAACAAGCTTTAATTAACTAAGTGGACCTAAAATCTAATTAACCTAATGGGCCTAATTGATTTTAATTATTTAAAGTCTTAAACCATTTTTAAGCCTATTTATTTAAAGGGGTTAAAACGTGGGCTTGGAGCCCAAAAACATAAAAAGACCCAAAAACATAAAAAAAATACAAAATCAAATCAAAATACATTCATATATGATTTCTAAAAAAAACCTAAATTAATTACATACAAACCCTAATTAACTAAAGTCACCATTAATTTGTAATTAATTTTTACCTAATTGAACCTAATTACTAATTAATTTTAAAGTGTAGAAATTTAAATCTTTCACTATTTCCACTACTGGGGCTATTACAAACTATATACAAAATTAAAATTAAACAATTACACACCCATGAATTAAAAATAAACTACACAAGATACCAAAATGCAGAATAAAAATTAAAATCCTAAGAACTATTGAAAAAATAATACAGGTTCATCCATGGCATTCCATGGATCTTCTGTTCAATTATTGGATATTAGACTATTTCCTCCTCAATCCATAATCAAGCATCAAACAAAAACACACAAAAAATTAGATTAGTAATGAAATAAGAAAACAATAATGAAATAAAAAATTAAAAAATTACAAGAAGAGAAGAGAAGAAAGAAAAAAGAATGTCGTGCATATGCTTTGACCCCTCAGACTAGGATTTTCACCGTTGAAATTGTACTGTTGTCGATTCTGGATTGGAAAGGGAGTTCTCAATAGCGTCTAGATTTTTAGGGTTTTTTGCGCAATTAATTTTTTAGTATCTCTCAGTCTCTCTGCGTGTCAAAAGAAAAATCCCCCCTTCAGAAAAAAAGTCCTTTTTCATGCACACAGACTATTTTCTTTTTAAAGCAGAGTATGAGCATACTAACTTTCCCAGATTGTAGGAACGCTCATCTTTTCAAAAAAAAACTGATAAGAATTTTGATTTTTGAAAACTATTTACGCAATTAAAACCTTATCAGATAATAATAAAGATAAAAAATGAATTTTCAACCAATCAAAACGCTGAAAAAATCGATAAAAATACGCGAAAAATTGAAAAAATAGGACTTTTACGCGTTGGAATTACACCGATGCTGATCAGCATTTTGAATGTCGATCCTAATTTTTTTTACTTTTAATTACCGAAAGACCCCTTAAAATTTGACTTATTTGCAATCAAATCCTAAAAAAATATTGCAATTTAGTCTTTAAAGTCCAGAAAATCGACAACTAAGTTTAATTTTTGAATAAATTTCATCATAGGGGCTTATGTCGCAATTGTGCACAATTGCATCCCGAAATTGGGTGCTTATAATGGGAAAGGGAAGTGTAAAGCTATTACTGAATGGAGTCAATCATGTTGTCACTGAAGTATATTATATTCCAAAATTAAGAAATAATCTTTAGAGTATAGGATAGTTGTAAGAAAAAATCTTGGCTATTTTGATTAAAAAAGGAATGTGCAAAATATTTGATCTAGAAAAGGGTCTTATCATTCAAACCAACATAAGTGCCAATAGGATGTTTATGTTATTGATTCAGTCTCAAGCACAACCTGATAAGGGCTTTCACATAAAAGTTAAAGACTTGACTTATCTTTGGCATAAGAGGTATGGGCATTTAAGCTACAAAGGTTTGTGAACCTTATTGCATAAAGACATAATACATGGACTTCCTCAACTCACTGCCTCAAGAGTGACATGTACCGATTGCATTAACGGCAAACAACATTATGATCCTATTCTAAAAAAGAGTTCTTAGAGAGTAGCTCAAATATTGGAACTTATTTATACAAACATTTATGACCCTATCTCTCTAACATCTAATAGTAGCATAAAGTACTTTTTATTATTCATTGATGATTACAGTAGAAAAGCTTAGGTGTATTTTTTAGTAAAGAAATCAGGGGCTTTTAATTCCTTTAAATGCTTTAAAGCTATGGTTGAGATTTACATGCCTATGCACTAGTAAATGAGGCAAATTCAATTCAAATGATTCAATGATTTCTGCAAACAAAGTGGAATTAAAAGGCAATTGACCACCACTTGTACACTACAGCAGAACAACATAGAAAAAAGGAAGAATAGAACTGTGATGAACACGGTTTGATTAATGCTATTAGAAAAAATAATCCCTAAATCTTGTTGACTCAGTCTCAAGCTCCATTTTAAGCACAACCTGATCAATGCTTTCACATAAAAGATAAAGACTTAACTCATCTTTGGCATCGAAGGTATGGGCATTTGAGCTATAAAAGTTTATCAACTTTATTGCACAAAGACATAGTACATGAACTTCCTCAACTTATTTGCCTCAATAGTAATATATACTTGATTGCATCAACAACAAATAATACTATGATCTTATTCCAAATAAAAGCACTTAAGGAATATCTTAGAAATTAAAACCTATTCATACAAACATTTGTGGCCCGATCTTCCCTACATCTAATAACAACAAAAGGTACTTTTTATAATTCATTAAGGATTATAGTAGAAAAGCTTAGGTGTATTTTTTTGTAAAGAAATTAGGGGCTTTTAATTCTTTTAAATGCTTTAAAGATATGGTTAAGAGTTAATGTGCCTACGCACTGATGGAGGAGGCAAATTCAATTCAAATGAGTTCAATGAATTTTGCAAATAAAGTGGAATTAAAAGGCAGTTGATCATCACTTATACACTGCAACAAAACAGCATGGCAGAAAGGAAGAATAGAACCATGATGAATATGGTTCGATTAATGTTATCAGACAAGAACATCCCTAAAACCTTTTAGTTAGAAGTAATAATTGGGCTATTTATATTTTAAGCAGTTGTCCTACATTGGCCATCAAGGATGCCACACTAGAGGAAGCTTGGAGTTGAGTGAAGCCCTCAATAGAACATTTTCGAGTCTTTCGTTGCATAGCACACATTCATGTACTAGAAGTAAGGGGTGCAAAACTTAATAGTATAAGCATTATGTATATGCTATTATGAGTTAGTAAAGAGTCAAAAGGCTATTGCTAAAAGGATTGTTGTAAGTAAAGATGTAATTTTTAAAGAAGAAAAAGAATGGGATTAGAATGAGATTTATAAAAAAACACATAGTAGTAGACTTAGAATGGGGAGAAAATGAAGAAAGGGTGAATGAAAATGAGAATAGAGATGATATTGATGGAGAGGAAACTAGTAATAACACTGATGGAAAGGAAAATAGTGATAAGGGAGCCAAATAAGGTGAAAATAGAGTGAGGGAACTAAGGTAACCTTATAAGGGACAACCTTCTACGTGGATGAAAGATTATGTTAGTGGAGAAGGTCTATCTAAGGATGAAGTTCATGTGGCATAAGTTGTATTAATTGATCCTTTGTACTTTGAGGAAGCCGTAAAGAGTACACGTTAGAGATTGGCCATGGATAATGAAATAAAATTCATCAAGAAGAATAAAATATGGACACTCACCAAGTTACCAACTGAAGCCAAAAAATTTAGAGTGAAGTGGGTTTACAAAACCAAATACAATGAACATGGAAAGATTGATAAGAACAAGGCTTGTTTGGTTGTAAAAGGGTATCCTCAAAAGCATGGAATAGACTACAAGGAAGTTTTTACACTAATGTTAAGTATGGATATTATAAGTATGATTATTGCACTAACTGTACAAAAGGGTTAGAAAAGTTTTTAACTGGATATCAAGTCGATTTTTCTCTATGGTGAGCTAAATGAAGATGTTTATGTGGAACAACCTAGAGGATATGAGAAAAAGGGTAGTGAGCATTTAGTGTACAAACTACATAAAGCCTTGTACGGATTAAAACAAGCTCCATGAGCTTAGTTTTGTCACATCAAAGCACATTTCATTAGAGAAGGGTTTCAGAGATGTGATAGTGAGAATACACTATTCATAAAGAAAAACAGGGAAGGCAAAATTATTATTGTAAGTGTTTATATTGATTATTTAATTTTTATTGGTGATAATGAAGTTATGATGTCTAAATTTAAAGCTCTATGTTAAGAGAGTTTGATATGTCTGACTTGGGGAAAATGATATTTTTTCTTAAAATTAAAGTGCTATAAAAGTCTAATGATATTTATATATGTCAAAGAAAATATGCTTTGGACATTTTGAAAAGGTTTGGTATAGTGGAAAGCAATTTGATAAGCAATCCACTAGTTTATAGTTTCAAAGTGAGGAAAGATTAAGATAAAGTTAGTATTGATAAGTTATACTACAAGCAATTAGTGGGAAGCTTAATGTATTTCATCGCCACAAGACCTAACATGATGTTTGCTATTTGTCTCATAAGTAGATATATCGCAAAACAAAAGGAAAGTAACTTACAAGTAGCACCTTGATACTTAAAAGGGATTATGAACTATGGAATTCATTAAAAGAAAGCAGGAAATAGTAATTAATAGGCATTTACAAATAGCAATTATATTAGATATATGAAGGACATGATGAGTACATCTGGGTATGTGTTTCTAATGAGTTTAGGTATTATTTCATGGTGTTTGAAAAAGCAACCTATTATAACTGTACCCACCACAGAAGTTGAGTTTGTAGCAACTACAATTTATGTTTATCAAGGAATCTAAATGAAAAGAATTTTAAAAGAGGTAGGACATTTAAATAGAGGCAGTATTACAATAATGTGTGACAATAATTCAACTAACAAGTTGTCTAAAAATCCTATTATGCATTGTTGCAGTAAGCATATTAATGTAAGATTTTATTTCTTAAAGAATCTTACTAAGGATGGTGAAATTGAATTAGTTCAATATGGGAGTCAAAATCAGGTGGCAAACATAATGACCAAACCATTGAAGCTTGAAGATTTCCAAAAGCTCCAAGAGCTACTGGGAGTATGCAAGATTTCTAGTAGAAACTAATTGCTTCACAATATTTTGTTTAGGGGAGGGAATGAAGAAGTTTTACTATAATTTTTTTTTTGTTAAATAAAGTCCTGCTCTTTAAGGACATTATTTATATTTGAATTGTTCTAAGTTTATGTTACCACTTAGCCATAATTTTATCTAAAGTGGACTGCTTTTTCATTTTTCTGTTATGTATTGAATGGCTATTTAAAGGCAAGGTAGCTATCAATAAAACTCAAGTCATTCAAATCTAGTTTGTTGTGTACTTATTCATAAGCTTCATATTATATCAAAGTTCTCAAATCATAAAGAAAAATCATCATAGTTATAGATTTATCACTGGTATAATTAGATTTAGATAATAAAAAGTAGAAAAAGAAAAGGAAGTTGGAATGGGTGACTGCTAGTTAAAGGACCACCTACACCCCTTAAAACGACAAAAACTAAACCAAAGTTATTATTCATAAAGGGAGAACAGGGGCAAAAAAAGAGAGACACGAAGACTATGTTATGCCTCTTACTTTTGTTTAAAATGTATTACACCAATTGTGATATTAAGTTTGGTAAATGGAAAGGTTATATGTGATTAAGCTTAAGGAACTATCTAATAAAATTTACTTATGTCTCCTAAAGCTTAATTAGCTTCTTTTTTTTTTTTTTGAAAAATTTCCAATACAACACCCATGAAACTAGAATCAAAACAAAATATATGGTCTAATAATAAGGCTAATCTCACTCTTATTTTAAGACTACTTTGAAAGTAGTCACTTGATAGTCATTTTTTTAGTATGATGAGAAAACTAGCTTCAACTAAAACGAGAGAAGATCTAAAAGCATGAAAGCTAAAATAAAATCCTAATACCACTTGCTCTAATAAGGATAAGCACACTAACTAAAAGAAGCATGAATAATGTATACTTAAAAACTAAGCATAACCAAAAAGCAAAAATAGGTACTTGGTTCCATTAAGCCAATTCTTCCGCCACCTCACTAGCTAAAACTATCCCTTCCAATAAGCTTTCTTAATCCAACCAAACTTATTGGCCAATAAGCTGGAGTTTGGTCATTAGGTTACTTGTTGTATTAAGCTTTTGTCTATTGAATTTCTTATCCTCTTAAGTATTGTTTGTTTCAATTTTATTCACTCCTACTTCTAAGAGATTTATTAGCAAAAGACAATTTTTAACTTAAATTAGTTAATTGTTTAGATAGCAACTCATTGTTGCCTAAATAGATAGAGAATTTAGGAAACTCTTTTAGAACAAATAAGGTATTGTATAATAACTTGGGACTTTAATTGAGCACTTCTTGCCTTCATTTTTCTCAAATGTCTGTAGGAACAAATTCTTTTTCTAAACATCATATACTTGGACCTTTCCTTCCTCAAGCCATTGCCTCTAAATTTGCTGAAATACTTGGCTTTTTATGAGGCGTCTCTCTTTAATTAACTTTTCAACTAGATGAATTAGGACTATTTGAGGTTTGGTGAGGATCCATTATGAGTTGATGTTGATGTTGCTTGCCTATACCTATAAGAGCAAAGAATGTTGATGTTGCTTGCCTATACCTATAAGAGCAAAGACAAACATGCTATTGAGAAACTATTTAAGCCCTTTCATGTTTTCCTTTATTATAACCATGACGCTAGTAAGACAACTTGGTGACCTTTCATTTCCCCTAACATGATTGGATTGTGTTTAAGAATATTTGTACCACTTAGAGAATACAAATTGAAAATGTTTTCAACAAAAGAGAGAATTTCATTCTACTGTGGTTTAGTATTGAACTTGTGATCTATTAATGCCATGAAGAGAGTTTTTACCATTTGACTACTCAATCTTCAACATATATCCTAATTGAAGTAGCTTAAGGAGAAATACATCTTAAATACTTTTTTTATTAAAAGAAATTTGATGGTTTCTAATCAATTTGACATATAGGGTGTAATTGAGAAAGAAAAGTTTATTAGTCCATGTTTCGTAAATGGATTAATTATTTAGGATATTTTATCATTAGTATCATATGCTAGTCACTTTCATTACATAAATATGAATTAATTCGAAACATAATATTTTAATTTTAAAATATTTTATTAAACGTTAATTTTTTAAAATTACAGTAATAGAAAAACTAATTTATTTTATTTAATAGCTTTATGGGTTAGACTAATAAATTTTTAGATGCGACCTCAAATTTAATTTGTATATTTAGGAAATTATCTTTTAGGTGTTAGCCATGAGAATTGAATCCTCAATCGGAGTATACGAAACATGTCTTTAGCAGGATTAGCATCGATGATAAATACATCTAAAATTAGAAAAAAATAAAAAATAAAAAATAAAAATAAAAAAGAATTGCTCTGGAAGAAAATAGTTAAATGGGTTCAGAAGCAAAATTGAATGTAAAGCAAAGAAAAAAACGAAGAACTAGCAATGTAACTAGCAGAGCTAAGTTAAAATTTATTTATTTTGAATTTAGTTCATTTATAATTGATAATATATACTATGATACTTGTCATTTATAAACTGTTTACGAGTTTAAATGAAATTAAAAATATTTTTATTAAATTATTAATATATTTAAATTACGAGTTAATTCATAAACTTTTATTCAAATTTTGTAAGTTTTAGGAGCCAAATTTTGCAATAATTTAAAATCGATTCATTTATCAACAAGATTAATTATACGAAATTGATCAAATTTTTATTAAGTCAAATTTCAAGTAGCTCATAATAAGCATATTGATTCATTTACTGGCCTAAGCAAAACATGGAGGATCTTAGTTTCTAATAGTGGGCTTTTCCTTTCACATCTGGGCTTTGTTTAATGATGAACTTAACACATTACTCAAAATAGTTAAAGCCCTTCTGCTGTTTAGGAGTTACATTTGGGCCACTAATTGCTTAGCAAAAAGGAAAAAAAAAATCACAAATTTGCTATCATCTGGAGAAGTTTTAATTTTAATCCTTCCAACTTAATTGAATTTTGTAGTTGCAATTCTATCCAATTTAATACAATAATTCCAATTACTCATTGTTAAGCAATGTGGACATCATAAAAAATAAAATTAATATCATATTATTCGTATTTGTGCTTTTAATCTTAACTCTAAAAGCCAAAAAGGTTTTAATATTATATTTTGAGCATTTTAAAAATTTATTATTTCAACTTAAAATTTTAATCGAGACATTATTTATGTCAATTTTAATACAAATCTTAATAGTATTGATATTAAAAAAATAATGTGGAATTGCCAACAACTTTTGAGATTGATTGTAAATAACTGTTTTCGTTTAAGCGATATTTCAAATTTGAGTTATAATATATGCAGTCACATAAAATTAGTTAGGAAAAATTTTTTGTCTTTTATTTCTCCTCGAATCCAACTAAATTAATTAGAAATCAATAAATTTTGAATATTAATAATTTAAAAAATTAATATAGTTTAATTACAACACGTACAATTAGAATCAGTTGTGTTATATTGATTAAAATTGTAAACAAAAGTAAAATTAGATTAGAATTAATAAAATTGCAATAAAAAATTTATTGTTATTATTAAAATTTTCGAACCAACGCCATATGTGTGATTTTATATGGATGATATTTATAGCTAAGATTAGAAGAGCTTAAGTCCAATTCCTACAGCCCCTATCAATGAGATATTTAATTAACTTTGCCGCTCGGCTTGAATAATAGATTAAACCACCAGTATTCATTAATTTATCACTTTTCTAATAAACACTACAAAATGAAAAAAAATATAGTAAAGAAAATAATAATCTTATTAAATTATAAAATTTGTTTTTATAATATAAAGACAATTTTACATCTTTTCTGTAGCTGCCTCTATCTCTATAAAATTTAAAATTTAAAATAACGTTATCTTTATATATAAAACTATATAAAGACAAAACTATTTTACTATAAATATAAAACTAAATTTTTTTATATTCATCAAAAAATTTAAATTTTGATATAAAAATTTTAAACTTCAACAACTTTTAGGTTTATTATTTTATTATAATATTTATCTTAAAATATTTAAATTTTAATATTCTAAAATTTTCACATTATTTTTTATAACTATCATAAGATTAATAATAACCTTATTAATAATATAAGATTTACAGTCTATTTAGATCAGTCAATCATAACAACCGATGGCTGATAGTTGACTAATAATAATATTTAGTAAAAAAATTTTGAATTGTTACTTTTAAAATTTATACAACTAAAATTCTATTAGTGTCAAATTTTTTTTTTTAAGTTCTGATTAGAATTTAAATTCAAAATCTAATAGCTATTAGTATGTTTTATCTTTTATTGTAGAAACATTTAGAGTAGAAAGGAAAGGAAGTTCCAAACAAAAATTAAATTCTTAGGCTTTGTTTATTTGTAGAAAATATTTTATTTTTGAAAAATATTTTCTTCATAAAATATTTCAGAAAAATATTTTTTCAAAAAATATTTTTAATGTTTGGTTGCAATATTAGAAAACAATTAGAAAATATCATCATTTGTAACATCAGTATTTTTTATTATTCAAATTATTTCTTTGTAATGAAACTAATGTATATTTTTTACTAATTATTTCTTTATAATATAGACATAATGTATTGATACAAAATTTATAGGATAATTAGTCTATACAAAAGAATGAAAAGAAAAAAGAAAGGGATGAGAGAAAAAATGAAAAAATAAAAAAGACAGAAATGAGAAAAGAAGGAGAACAAGTAAAAAAAAATAAGGAAGAAAATAAAAATAAAAATAAAGGAGAAAAAGTAAAAAATAACGGAAAAAATAAAAAAAATAATAAGAGAAAGTAAAAATAAAAATAAAAAGGAGAACAAAAGAATGAGAAAAGGAAAAACAAATAAGGATAAAAAAAAAAAGAAAAAAGAAAAAGAAGGACAAAACTGAAGTAAAAAAACAAAAAGGATAAGTATTTTAGATAAAATTTTCTTATTTTTAAAATTTGTTTTAAAGTTATTTTTCCGTTGATTAATAATTTAATTTTTTTATTTTTTTTTTTATAATCTAAATATTGAAAAATAAAATTTTAAAAAAATATATTTTTTACAAACAAATTGAGCCTTAATATAATCGAATTATTGTGGTATCTCTTAACCTCAATTATTATTACGAGTTCTCTTAAAGCACTGATTCTAGTTTATTTTTTCGTTAGGAATACATCCAAAAAGCCATTGATTGTGGTTGATGGAGCCATATGCCAACACAGCCTCTCAAGAGGGCCAAACTAGAAAAGAAAAAACATATTAGAATTTATTATTTTTTTAAAATAATATTATCCACTGATTATTTTTTCTTTAAATGATTCTACGAATGCATCTTCACATTAATAATATAATGTTAAATTAAATTAATTTGGCGAACAATAATTGATCAAAGAAATTTGGCAAAAGTATTTCTTCATAGTTAAGTTTCAACTAACGATCTTCATCTTCATGCATGCGCATGCAAAAGAAAAGCACCCAAAACGAAACCCAACAAAAAAGAACGCCAGCAGAAGAGACTATTAGTTTTCTTTCACTTCAACTATAGAATTGTAGTTGAGATGTCGGAAGGATGAATAAAGTCCAAAGAACGCAGCATTTTCATGACCTAGCGTTGACACATGTCTGGTGATGTACATTAAATGAATCGTATCAAAATTGAAGCATTGACACATGTCTGCAGGCACCCAGTTGCGTGAAGAACTACTCTCATGGAAAATCTTTGAGCTTCTGAGTGTTTATGCAGCAATGGAGTCTGCAAGTGGTGACACATTTTAGACGATGATGATCTTTTCCAAACAAATCTTAAAGCTCTGGCGCATTGCCCCGTGCTCTTCGATATTTACAAATCAGAAATGACCGTAAAGGAAGATTCTGGTCTCTACTTAAAATATTACATTTCATTATTAAATATATATAATATATTATTGACCACATAATATATATTTTAAATATCCTAATAGAAATATTATAAATTTAGTAATTAGATACAATACATTTAAAATCGAAAAAGGTTTACCAATGAGTGCAACATCAACTAGTAGGTATTATTTTTATTTAAGTTACAATTTAATTTTGAGTTATAATATATATAATTATATTAAATTAATTATAATTTAATAAAATTTTTAAAAAACTTTTACTCTATGATTCTAAGTTTAATAAATTTTTAATATCAACAACTGAAAAAAAAAAATTCCCCATCCTGAGTAAATCAAGTGACAAAATGTGTTGATATTCAATTAAAAATAATAGGATTTGAACCCCTCATTATCCTCTTTCTTTCTTTGTAGTACTGAAAATTAATCATTTCTACTATTTATTTAAAAATAAAGTTGATAGGTTGTCATTAATCTTATTTGACATTATGGGTCCAAACAGTTATTATTATTTTATTAAGGTAAAAATGTGAAATTTAATAAATAAGGTACATTTATAGTTATTTTATTTCTTATAAAATAAAGTTTATTTTATTTATAATTATTATTGGATAATAAAAAATACTCTTATTTTATAATAATAAATACAAATACAAAATAAAAAAATATTTAAAAAATAAAATAACAGTAGAATATCTCAGTAAACAAAATATGTACTTGTATTAAAATTTTAAAATATTTTAAAAAATAAATTTATACAGGAGCTGGTCGTTAAAAAACAAAACTACAGGGGTTGACTCGGTCTTATAATTCGTAACTAAAATCATTATATCATAATTAAATATTATGGTTTTAATCTAATTCTATTTTGGTTACTAAATTTTAATTGATTTTTTTGATAATTAAATTTTAATTTAAATATCATTGACATATTACCTGATAGTATTTTACTGATGTAGCTGTCAAACTTGAAATATTCAAAAAAATATTTGT
The DNA here is from genome assembly GCA_947683625.1 of Mallotus nudiflorus. Lineage (NCBI taxonomy): Eukaryota > Viridiplantae > Streptophyta > Magnoliopsida > Malpighiales > Euphorbiaceae > Mallotus > Mallotus nudiflorus. The sequence continues at coordinate 75,847 of CANTUR010000942.1, forward strand.
CATATCAACATAAAATTTAACTGTTAACTCATATTGGCAACTGAAATAAAATGAATTTAAATTTAATACCCCAAATGAAATAAAGGTAAAATTTAATGACCATCAAAATAAAAATCTATTTCTTTACAAACAATTTATAACTTTTTTTTTGGAGATATTAATCGCTATTTTAAGTAAAATATATTAATTAAAATTATAAAATAATAATTTTTATTACAATTTTTTATATTCTTAACTTGATTAAGGTAGAAAGTATAAATTTAAAAATATTTATATTTATAATAATTCATTTGAGTTTTAAATTGTCAATATAATTTTTAATATTTAATTACTTAAATTTAAATTTAAAAATATTTTTATATGTATAGTTTTGAATAATATCATCTTCAAATTAAATTTTTATAATCATTTTTTTATTTAATAAATAATTTTAAATTTTTAAAAATATTTTATTTCTACGTATATTTTTAATTTAATACAATTTGCAATGTAAAATTCATACTGTTTTATAAATTTATTATTTTCATAATCTAGACTTTTTATGATTTTTTAAATATTAAAATATTTTTATTTTTTGTTTAAATTATTTTAATTTTAATTTTAAAATAATTACTTATTCTTAAAAATTATAAAAATATATTATTTTTAATAATTATATATGGATTTTTTAATATATGTTAAATAAATTTATTGACAAGATTAACTAATAGGTTAAATATATTGGTGGTTATTGGGCTTTATATTTATTTTATTTTAGATATTAAATTTCAATTTATTTTATTTTAGTCATCGGTCTGAGTTGGCATTTAACTTGTTTAAATATTTTAAGTTCAGTTGCCACATAAACAAAACACCACTAGGTGCCCTATTGATGATACTTAAATTAAATTTTAGTTATCAAAAAGAAATCAATTAAAATTTCTCAAAATGAAATTAATACAAAGTTAAGTTACCACCAAAATGTTTAACACAAAATTTATATTTAGTTTTTTAAAAAGTCAAACATTTTATTCAATATATATCCAATATAATAATATCTCATAATTGTCATAATATTCATAATGATCATTCAATCACCTTGTTATCTATAACAATGCAAGTTGTTAATACGTTATAGGATTATAACTGTTAGTTGTTTTTTTTATTAAAATGCTGGAGACCATTTTATTTAAACTTTTATTGTTGTATTTTTTACGAAGTATAAATTTTGAGGAAGGGGGTGAAGATAAATCCTGAACCCAAAATCTCATGGTGTTGGTGGGAGCGCTTGACCATTTAGCCAAGTATGCAAAAACCAAATTTTAATGTTATAACTGTTAGTTGTTAATGTTACTGAGAATGAAGCATTTAATCTTATCTATGATGTGGGATATTACAAATATGAATTTCATCCATAGAAACATTTAGAAATTTAATTTTCAACATTATCAAGATCAAACTTAAAATTTAAAATTTCAAGCGATTCAACCTCTAAACTAATTTGTTTAGACTTTATCGACTTAGAGATATTTTTTTTATGTGAAATTAAATTTGTATGTTTATCAAGGGAAATTGACACTAGAAGATTACCAAAAGATTACAAAAAATTTTTCGAAAAACTTATTTTCTCCAATAAAAATTTCATGTATATATTATACCATACATTATTGATATATATTTACTAACATTAAATAATTATGATACACATTTTAAAATAAAATATTATAGTACAATATTATAAGATGATTCACATTTGTCCTAACTATTTTGTGGTAAACAAAGAAAGTTGATGCATCCCAAGAACATGCAACATAGAAGCCAATTCAAACAATCAAGAACTTGTTGCTAGCACACGAAAGCTACGTATATAATTTTCAACATTTATTGACAAAAATACTTAATATAATTTTAAAAAAAAAAAAAAAACATTTTAATGGTGCACGCCTACTTACCTATTATTATTGTTCCATTTAATGCAGTTCCCCTCTTCATGATGCTTCCAATTCCTTAATTGTTGAATATGACTTTAAGATTGGATAAGTATTAAATCAATTATTAAAATTTTCAAAATTGTTTTTGGATAATTTTTACGGATATAATTTGGGAAGTCCCATATTCATATTTTTTTTTTAACAATTAATAGTTATAATTCTTATAAAGACAAATTAACAACACAAATTAAATTTTTATTTAAAAAATAAAATTATCCCAAGCTATTAAATATGAAAAAAAAAATCATATGATACCAAAATTTGAAATTTGTTCTCTTACACAACCATAACCTGTTCCTCAGGTAAACTACAAACCCATGATTGAATGTGAAAAATGAAATTGAGCAAGATAATGTAAATCATATAATTCACAATTCATAACTAGAGAAGTTGCACAAAGTTGGTCAATTGATTATTGCTCATAATTAATCATTATATTCTAGTTCAAAAAAAAAAAAATGTATACCCCATCTTGAACAAGTAATCAACACATATTTTGATAATTGATTAATTTTTTTCTCTCTATTTGAATGATTTTATAATAGTAATATTTATAATTTTTATTGTAAACATATTGTATTATGTATTTTTACTGTATTTTTTTATAATTTATTATATATAACTCTTCCACAATTAAAAAAAATACATATTTTAATAATGAAAGCTAGAAAGAGTCATAAATGAGCTTCCAAGCTCAAATTTGTGGCTATAACAGACTCTTGCTGGATCAAATGGATCCCACATTTTGATTGTTTTCTTTTTCTCTAATTAGTAATAAGAATAAAATATCTATTCCACAAAATTAACTATTTTTTTTGCTTTAATTTAAATTTTATTATAAAATATTAATTTTATAATTTTTGCATAATAGTCATTTTTAAAAAAATCAAAGAATATGTATTTTTTACCCTTAAAATATATTTCTACTTTTACCCCTCTATTTATATTTAAGCTCTCTTAATATTTTTATTTTTTATTTTATTTTTTTAAAATAATTTAATTTAGAGTTTTTAATATTTTTTAATTTAATTTAAGTCATGTTTGACAATTATAAATTATATAAAATTTATTTATTTTATATGTTTGTATTTTTATGATTAAAAAATTTTAAAATATTGTTTATTTATTTATTATGCATTTATATTATTTTAGAGAAATAAAATATATGTGCTAATTTTTTTATATATATTATATATTTGATTTTTTTATGTAAAACATGTTAAAATTGTATAACTACATAATTTTGATACTAATAATAAGATTTATTACTAAGGATATCAATGTCATTTATACTTAAATCTACTTATTCCCCATAATAATTTACGTCATAAATCAAAATATCAAATAATAATTATTTTAGGAAGGACAAATTTTTTTATCCAACTCATAGGAGTAGGAATTCCTCCTCCTTAATGATGTGCAAACTTTTTAAACTATCACTAATTAACAAAATAAAATAATTGAATTTTTTTAAAATTTCTCATACATTACCTCCTTGCCCCCTTTTTTTTTGAATTTTATTTTAAAAATTAATTTAATTTTTTTTAAATCTAAAACTTAAATTGCACATAAATGAACTTATCATATAAAAATTTAAATACCCATAATCTATAAATTTTTTAATAATCAAATAAAAAAATTAAAGGTATAAAGGAAATATGTCATAACCAACGATGCATTATAGCATTACATGCCATGACATATATTATTTTTCTATATAATATCATTATGTATTTATAATTTCATTTGTTTAATGTACAAAGATTATTTTATTTTGTTATCTATATAAAAGACTTTTAAAAAGTTAAATTATTTTTATCAAAAAAAGTTAAATTATTTTATTTTATTAATTAATAATAACTCAAAAAGTTGATATATCATTAGAAAAGAGGAATTTCTATTCCCATAGATTGTATAAAAAATTAACCTTTTAAAAATACTTATTCTATTTATTAAGAATTACAATTATATTTCATATTTATTTCATTTCATGAACCAAACATTTGCTAATTATTTTATATCTTCAAAAGAATCTTGATACATTTTCCCCTCGATAAAAGATTCATCTTAGCGTTCAGCAAAATACATGTTAAACGGTTAGTTTGTTGATTTCAATTCTTAACATCATAATGAATATGCAATAATAATAAAAATATTTCTGCTTTCCATGTATTTATCAATAAAATGCTTGTTGTCCTATGAAACTCATTTTTTAGGCTGAAAAATGTTCAAATTTCAATTACAATTGTAATGTTCACACAAGTTCTAAATACGTCATAACTTTGAAAAAATTACAAATATCATACATACATTATTTCTCGATCTAAAATTTTAAAACATTAAATATCTAAATCTTTCTTGTTATAAACTTTTCGCATTTTTAATGTCTTTTTGATATGATCGGATAAATTTAAAAGTCACATCATGAAGAAAAAGACAACATTATTGTATGTTGTATCCTATAATATTATTTGATTTGGATGTAGCAATGTTCAGGTAAATGTGCATGTCACATACAACAAACAACAGAAGCACTCGCATGAAAGTTTAGGCCAAAACAGACCAAACAAAAGGTGAAATATATAATTAAAAAACGATAGATAAAAATTTGAAATATCTCAACCCACTAATGGTTCTTTATTATTATTATTATTATTTGTATCTGTTTGGTCAAAATGTAATGAGATTAATTTATATCCTATAGTTTATTGACAAATTGATTTTCGTATCAACTCCATGCTTTATTTTTTGTTCCAAGTTGCATCACAATACTACATTAAGTTGTCACAACCCGAACCCGAGGACACGTGACCGGCACTAGGGAATGGGTAAGCATAAGACCCCCGAAATCCGTAGTAAGCCTAAAGGAAAAAGAAAATAAAATCATTCATATATTAAACTTTACTTTAAAACAGAACACATTATTAAACTGATTTTTCTCAGAATACACAATTTCAAATGTTTAAATAATAATGTGTTTCAACATCTCATATTATAAATCAAATTGAATCTTATACATAAACGTGGTTTACACAAATAAATTACATAATTATGTTTAAGCCATACAAATCTTTAATACATATACTACTGCAGCAACTTAGATTAACACACAATACAGCTTATAATGACCTACATAAAATAGCCGGTGCAGAAGAAACCCGACGTGGAGGTAGTCTAAGGTCGAAATCCCAAGCTCCTGAGAAAAATAAATTGAGGGGAATTAGACCTCACTGAGTAAGTCAATAAAAAGAGTTGTACGGTTTGAAAACCTTTTTGAAAACTATATATGTTTATAGTGAAAATAATTTATAATATATATATTTATAGCTTTTGAAAAATCTCGGTAGAATCCTAATATCCAACAATCTACATGGCCAACTGGGCCCACTTATTCCAACCAGACTATCGGTCCCTGAGAGCAAGGGCATCAACCGAGGCACCAAGCCGTAGTCATTCACTTAATCCAACTATATGGCACTGGCGGTCCCCGAGAGCTAAGACATCAACCAAGGCACCCATCTCAGTCCATTATTGACTTTCCAATCACTGGCGGTCCCCGAGAGCAAAGGCTTCTACCGAGGCACCCGTCCCAGTTTAACATTCATCAATCATACAATTATCGGATCTATCTCTCTATCTCTACCATGTACACATAGTCCTGGTGAAGCCCACCATGTAGCTCGTTCTACCAAAATTTCTCAAATCGATTTTAAATGAATAAAATGCATTTAAATCGTAAATAATAGCATTAAATTAAATAAATCAAATAATCAACATAATAGAAATACGAGCGCATGCATTCTTTAAATAAACACACGCACAGATCGTTCTATTGACTTACAGGATGAATGCGAAGGCTCACGACCACGCGTCTGCCTCGGTCTCACAGCTTCTGCTCCGATATACTCTAAAAGAAAAATAATGAATCGACTTTTTAAAACATGACTAAGGAATCGAAATCAGAAATCAACAAAATAATAAAATTCCAGACTGACTGGAGGAAAATCGGACGAGACTCAACAGACAGGATTTAACCTAACTAACGGTAGAAATTTTTACGAGTATCATGTTTTACAAGAAAATCTACCGAAATTTCAGCAGAGTCTCCTCTGTAAAACGGACATCTCTCTACCAAAGGTAGAGCCAGACCTGCATAGAAAATGCACTTCCAATATATACAACCATTCACACTCGAGTCGGGCTCCCAAAACTACAATTTGCCCCGACCGAGATCACAGCTCAATAAAATATCGAGAATTAATAATATTTATTCCTCACATATATATTTCACATACATACATACTAGAATAAATGAAAGTTATATAAAATCTCAATTATTCAAAATTGAACAATTAAATTTGTATTCCGTCACCACAATATATATATAATTATTATCCAAATTAAAACATTCGTATTGTATTATATGAATATATATATATATATATATATATATATATATATATATATCTTATTTAGGGTAAAATTACATTTTTACTCCCATAAAATACACAATTTACATAATGTGCTTTTAATACTAGAATAATTGCTTAAAATTCTTTAATCATGCCAAAATTTATTTTCTTAAAATAAACCTCCCTAATATAATTAAAATATTTGATCAACCAAAAATTTTCTCCCAAAAATTATTATTTAACCAAAAATCAAATTTGGCATAAACTCAAATATAATTATAAAAATAGTATAAAAATCTCAAAAATTATAATTTGAGTTCTAAAATTTATAATATTCACTAATAACCTCAATTATTAAAATTCCATAATTTTTAACCATAATTTTCGAAATTAGCTTAATTATTAAATTTTGACATAAAGTATAGAAATTCCTAAAAATTGTATAATATTCTAAAAAATTTATTTTCTTTACCCTAAAATTTATATCAACTCATAATAACACCAAAATACCAAATATTATTATTATTTATTATTTTTATAATTAATTCCCGAAAATTCCTAAAATATTATTAAAATATTCAAAAATTCACCAAAAATCAAAATAAATTCCAAAAATTATACAAAAATTCCTAAAGGTAGATTGAGCTACTAGGAATCACATTTGTAAAGGGAGTTTGCATGAATCAAGCTAGATCAAGTTAAAAAAAATTCGAAACCCTAGAGTTCACAAACTGAAAATCAACCAAAACTCAATCAATTCATAACCAAAGCTTAAACAAAGCTTAGAATGAGCCTCACCGGTGCAAGGGGAGGATATTGGCACCGGAATGGAGGAAAATGGTGGTCGGACGAAGCTTGGGTGAGTTTGGAGCAAACTCTCGGCTTCTCTCTTCCAACGGCTTCGGGCGGCTCTGCAGGTGACCGGAGGCGAGTGAGAAGGAAGAGGAAGCAGCAGACGGCGGCCGGAGGTGTGGGAGGCGCAGTGATGGTGGTGGTCGAGGGCGTCGCGCGGATGGGGGAGAGGGAGGAGCTTCGGCTCTGTTTTTGTTTCCTTCATCTATATATATATATATATATATATATATATATATATATATACATACTCATACATATAATTAGATATACATATACATAGATATTATATACATATATACACTTAACCTACTAATATACATACACATATAATATAATATAATAATTAAACCCTACATCTATATTTATAAATATACATATATGCATATATTTATAAATATATATATTCATATATTTATTTGTTTATAGACATACATGTAGCTAATAACTTTAATATAATTTAAAATAACACTAATAGCGATAATGAAAATAATAATAATAATCACAATAATAACAATCATAAAATAAATAAATATAATATGATGGAAAAATAACAATTTATAGTATAATTTGATAAAATAAAATAAAATAAATACATAAATAAAAAAAATACTTCTATTTATTTAAGTAATAAGTAGGGTATTACATAAGTAAATATCAAATACGTATGTCAAATAAAAGTAATTATCAAATACGTATGTCATATAAAAGTAATTATCTAATACGTTGAAGGGGCAAAACTGGGGATCAAAAGAGCAGTACGAAATGCTGCAATTTGTGGCAGGATTTGATTAGATTTTAGCACACCATTTAAATAGTATCTTGTAATTTAGTACTTTTTTACTTTTAATTTTGTGATTTTTTAATTTTATTTCAACATCCTCACCTAGTTGGACGGTAGATACCATATTTACAAATATGGTTAACTATAATGATATAAATACTCACATAAATGCTAATATGCTGATGTAAATAATGACATGCATATGTGAATTCTAAAATGAAAGCTGATATTCATATATCGTGATTAACAGTATTTATGAGTTTGATTCAAATTTACTAATGGTAGATATTATAAAATATTGAAGTGCTACTAAAAAAATCATATAACTAAACATAAAAAATGTTAAATTATAGGTATTTTTTTAATATTTATTCTTTATTATTTTTAGCTATTATTTTTTTTATTTGAATTATTATATTTAAAATTTATTAAATTTTATTTTAGTTCAATTTAAATAAAATTATAAAAATGATAAATATTTTTTACAACTGTTAAAACGTTACTTAAACTAAAATAATTCTACTAGCTAATCTTTAACAATTGTTGGTATTAGCTACTAATAGTATTTTTAATTAATGTATGTTGCATTAATCTATATGTTGAGTCTCGATGAATTGAGTGATTGATTGATAACTTATGTTGAGCAACAAGATAAGTTATTTCAATTTCTGAAAGTTCCAATTGTCACTTGCAAATTTATCATTAAGCCACTATCAATTAAAGTCGATTTTTTTCACTTGCTCAATTGTCAATTTTTAATCAATTATTCCACCCATATTTTTATCCTTTTTTAGATGTAAACATCATCTGATGGTCTCACCAATCAGTCTTGCTCTAAAATTATATAGTTACCCAAAATTTTCCCTCAATTGTCTAAAAAGAATTAATTTTTTTGTAAAAATATAGAAAGTTTATAAATTTATAATTATTAACAATTATCTCAAAAAATTTACAATTGTTTTTGTCAAAACATAGAAAGTTTTGTTTATTCATCTTTCTTTATTCTCTAACATTTTTTTTATTTCTTTATTAAAAGAAAATTATGAAAATCTCTTCAACTTTCTCTATAACAATATTGTGTTCCGTCTTACTTGAAATCAATAAAAAATAATAATTGTGAATACATAAATTAGTGATATGTATTGAAATATTTCAAAAATTAAGATCAAATTGTATTATAGAATTTTATGAACCATATTTAGTTCAAAACATTTTGAGATGAACCTGTAAAATTTGTTCTTCTATAACAAAAATTTCAACTCTATATTTGGAGAATAAAAAAAATTAAAAATCAAATCGTATGATTATAATGAAAAATAGTAATTATTTTTCTTCTCCTCTTCCTACTTTTTCTTTCACTCTTCCGAACATAAAAAACAACAAAATGCTATTCCGTTTTATTTTTAAAATGTCTTCACTCTTATTTCAAGTCTACTCTCTCTTTTTTTTTTTTTAAATAGATTAAAGATAATTATTATCTGAAAAATAATATGTATTTAAACCATTCTTGATTAATTTTTTATTCATTAATTCTCTTCAATATAATGTATTTTTTTGTTTACATCAAAGAAAATTCAAATCAAATAAAACGTGTGGTAAATAATATCTAAAATAAAAATAAAAATTTCAATGGAGCTTGATATGAACATGTTTGATATATATACGCAACTCTCCTATGGATGGCAAATGTCAAGTATATGTGGTGTGTTTAGATATGTATATATATTATTGGATACAATTTAATTAGTTTTCCATATCATGAAGTAATCTGCAAATGGGTTATCACAAAATTTAATTTAGCTTATAGATTTGTGGCAGACGGAGAAAATTGTGTTGATGCATTCAACTGATAATTCAGTTTTTTTCTAGGCTTATAAATGTGCAATTCTTATTTGGCATTTTTGTCAACTTGTTTTCTCAATTTATAAAATGATCGTTTATATATATACACTTTTAACTTGTTAAAAAAATATTTATTAATATTTTTTATACCATTTAAAATATTGCAGTAGTTTTTTGATAAATTGAAATGAAATTATTTAAATACTTGAAATATATATATATATGTGATGTTTTTATCAAGTTAAAGTGTTAAAATGTTGAATTTATAAATTAGAAGAGATAAAACAGTAAAACATATCAAGTTTAAGGGAATATATATTTATTAAACTTTTTTCTAAGAAAACAATAATGATTAAATTTATGCATACTAAAGCTAAGAGATATAGTTTTCCACATTTGTTTAATTATTTAAAAGAATACTTTTAATATAATAATGGATTAATCAACATTTCAATGGTGCATGCCTATTTAGCCAATGTATATTATTATTTTATTTTGTACCCTCATGATGCTTCTATCTTTCAACTCTTTAAGGATGAAATTTAATACTAATTAATGTGATGGCAACTATTAATATTTCATATATACTAATCATTTTATTTTATTTTATTTATCACAAATCATTTTATTTTTAAAGAATAGTGAGCCATATATCCTATTTTTATGATTTTTTTTTTGCTGATTTTATAAATATAAATAGAAGAATGTTACAATTTTAAAAATTATAAGTTACAACAGTTGATTATTGAACTTTTTTAGATGATAAAAATGTTTTTAACTAGTTTTCACGTAAATTATTATAAAAATTAATTCTTTAATTAATTTAAAAAAGTTGCACAATGTAACAAGCTAGCCTTCATCAACCTCATGAATGATTTAATAACTAAATTGATCATATGCAAAGAAATTACACAAATTTAGTAAATTAATGCTCCTAATAATCACATATATTCTAATGGACCAAAGTGTATATCACTTCTTACATAATTAATTAAGACATAATTTAATGATTAATAAGGCAGAGAGAGTGACAAATGATCCTTCAAGTCTCAAATTTGTGGCTATCAGGCGCTCACTCGGATTGATTAGTCTTTTCTTTTTCTTTTTTTCAGTTCGCATTTTCCTTTCAACTTGCTTTAAATTGGACCAAAACATTACATTAAACAATTTATAATAATTTTTTTATATTTTTTATTATTATTATTTTGTGTCATCAAGTTTCTTTATTCATTTTCCTCTAAAATTCAACTATAGCCATCTGTGTGCATCAATTTGCTGGAAATTCAATAAGATAATTGTATTCTAACCCACTTAAAATGTATGATTTTTCATTATGTAACGAAACTAAAATATTTATAAAAATTATGGATTCAATTATTTCTCCGCTGCTTATAATTTCCCTTTAAAAATTCATATAAATAATCTCTGTTAAAAAATCCATATCAGTACCAAGCTTAAAAAAATTGCTATGCAACTATACAAAAAAAGCCAACGTCATCAAACTTTTATGTCACATTAAACCAAAAAGGGTTTGAAGATGGAACTTTATTTATAATAAACTAAAGTTTGAAATTGTTAGATTACTTTTTCTCCCAACCACTTGTTTTTGTCACCGTACATCTTCTTCATAACTTCTGTTCCATAGCTTTAGATCTCTGATTTTGAATGGTTTTTCTAATTATTTTGGTCACAACAATTATTTAAATATTATTTTTATTTTAATTTATTATATATAAATAAATCAATATATATTTTATAATCATATTTTGGTGATAGTTGTTGATATTTTGATTTAATTTGATATTTTTCAATTTTAGTCTTTTTAGGTAGCAAATTTACAAATTATAAACTGATGACTTTTAAGAACAAAAAGCTAGAGTTGCTGATCTCCGAGGTTTTTTAAAAGCTTTACTCATATGGAACAACATTATTATTTTTTTATTCTTATATTTTTCATATATTAGTTCGGATAAATTATTTCTATATATATAGAGACTCTGACATTTATCGTTATAATTCTGATGGTTGATCTTTGTTTTTTTTTTTTTTTTGTCTCTTATCCATGGCTGATGCCAATTTTTGTATTTGTTAATCAATAAAAGCTTTATTTATAGTATTATATTAATAAATATCCAAGGGCACTAGTGCTTTTTAATTCAATCAAACTGACATATTTGGATTTGCTTAGTCAAAAATCAGATGACAAGATCATAATTAATTTTTTACAGTTTACTTTTATGCCCAAGTCTATATTTATTCTATAAAAGTGTTTTTTTTTTTGTTGATAATATTTCTTTTGTTAAAAAAATATTTTATTAATTATTTTGTGGATTATATGTGTTAAATTACACATTTTTATGAAATTGCTATGGTTTCGTGAAGGAAGATGTTTTATCATTAACTCATGTTTGTATTTTACATAGTTCAAAAAAATAAATTTAAAATATCATAAAAGTGATATATTAGCAATTGATAGTTATTTTAATTTTAGTATATCAATTTTACTTTAAAACTTATTTTTACTAGTTGACAATTTATTTGAGTTTATTTTTAATTTAAAAATAAATTATCTTTATTAAAAATAAGTAATAACAAAACAACTTATTTTAAATTTAATTTATAACAAATAAGTGTTATTTTAAATTATAAGTAATAGTTAAATAATTATAATATTTATATCCATAATTTTAAAAATTTATATTAGTAAAATTTAGTAAAGGTAATAAAATTAATTTTACTTATTATATATTATTTTAAATTGCCAATAAAATTAAAAATAATAGAATATATTTTATAAATTATACTATTAATAATTATTTAATAATAATTAACAAAATTTTATTACTTAACATTTATCGACTATTAATTAACAACAGCTACAAACAGTTAAACTTAAATAAAGTAAATCTTCAATTTTAAGGTGCATTACAAATTAATAACTGTATAATAATAGCATTTGTCTGTTATATTGTTAAACACAATTAGCAAATCTGAATTTGATTTATCTTTTTTTATGCAGAACAATTGACCTAAATCAATAATACAGAAAAACATATATGAAATCTTTGGATGCATTTTTTTACTAGTTTAATTTTTTATTTAATAACTATAATTTTTATGCTAATTAATTCCTTGAATAAAATTAAAATTATTAAAAAATCAAAATTAAACATTCAATTTTTTTTAATGAATTAAACATTCAATTTTTTTGACAAATTTATTATATACACATTATTGCTTAAACTTTGATTCTCATCAATCAATCTACAAACCTCATATAATAAATTGAAAAAGGTAATCATTGAGAGTATGATGTAACATTCTTAGATAATATTTATTAGGTTTAGAATCTCTTATGGGTATAGAAGACAATAAAGTATGGTGGCAATGATTCACTCATAGAACAAAATTGCATTTGTATCTCCCCACTTCTTAATGGCCTTTTTGTTTTTTTGGACCAACTTAATGCCTATTTTCAAAGTATAGTTATTGATGATACATGTATCAGCCTAATTTAAGAAAGGAGTTTCTTTTTTTTTTTTAATAATTATATTGACTGGTTAAATTTTAACATTATAAAATAAGAAAAAGAGAAAGAAATGAAGTTTAATCTTTACTTTTTATAATAAAATATTTACATTTTTTTACCATTTACAATATTTATAGAGACATTAAGAAAGGAGTTTAATACTATGCATATGGCTAAAAATCATAGACCAAAAAAAAAATTGAAATTAGTTATAGCTCAGCTTCAGAGTGTATGAACTCAAGTGTCGTTTAAATAGCATAGTATTTATCATTATGAATGTTGGGCATATATGATCAAATTGTTGAAACTAAGTTGGCCAAAAAAAATAATTAAGAATTGATGATGATTAAGCTAAGAAGTTTTTTAGTATTATGATTAGTGTTATGAAAATTTTTCATAGTTTGAAATTTTAAACAATTAAAACAAAATTAATGAGGTTTTTTTAAATAATTAAAATTTTAGTCTTCTATATATCAAGACAACAATTGGGCTTGCATAAAAAATTATAAGTAAAATCTTGAATAAAATAATACTTTAGTAATTAATAATTTTTGAATCAATGAAATATTCATTATTCTTATAAAAAAAATCATAATTTTTTTAATAATCATTTACGATTGAATTGATTTGATATGATCTGGTGTTCAACAAGGTATACAAAAGTGCAAAATAATACATACAAATAATAAAATACCAGAAACACACACATTATATACTTTAAAATTTTGATCATTGTTGTGTAATATAGTGTTTAAAATATTAATTTAATCTCTTACTATAATATAAATATTTATATTTATATAAATAAAATTGAAACCGTTAAATTAATATTTATTTAATTATAACCATTAATTTTTCTTATTTATTAATACCTACGATATATATCAATATTTATAATAAATTAAAAATTTATCTAACGATTTTAAGTTTTATTTGTATAGATGCAAATGTGCATAGTTAAAGTAGCAATTTTCCCTGATTTTGTAGCTCAAAAACAATTGATTCCAAGATTAATTTTTAGTCATTTTGTCCAAATTATTATACATTTTGGTCAAACAGCCCCAAATATTAGAAAAATGGGAGAGTAAAACTTTCTCCAAACATAAAAAAATAACTTTTTTAAATAATTTATTTTTCAATAATTTAAAATATGTTATGTTTATTCAAAATGATAATTTTAATAACTCTTAAAAGAAAATATTATAATTTTTTTGAGCAAAATAAATTAAAATCTTACTTTATTTATTTTAAAATATATGTCACTTGCTTTTAAGAGTGTGAGTAATATAATCTCTTAAATTCGGAGCTAATCGATTAAAATATAAAATATTTTGAGTAAAGTGATCCAAAAGTTGATTTTGAGGTGAATTAGCCCTTAGTTACAAGTTTAGGAGACCAATTGCTAATTTATCCAAATTATTTTTATATCCGCACACCGCACTCAGTGGCCTAAAGAAATTGGTAGATGGTTAAATAATGCTGTGTAGTTGAACGACACAAATTAGCCAGTAGGCGGAAGTGTGCTAGGTAGGATATATATTATTTTATACTAAAAATATTTAATTAATAAAGTAAAAGAAGTTCAATGGCTTTTTTTTTTTCAAAAAATCAAAAATATAGATCATGTCAAAAATATTTAATTTAAAAAATTACACTATATAAAGTCTAAAGAATATTTTATAATAGCCCTGAATTCATAGATTATAAATTAATAAATTTTTTATTTAGTTATTTTATAATGTAAATAAATAAAATATATTAATTCTAATAAAATAGAAAATAAAAAATTAATTAAGAGATTATTAAAAACTTACAACTCTCTTTTTTTTTAATATAGGTTATATGATTTGAATTTTAATATATTATATAATAGGGGTAACCCTTCTTTTTTAAATCGACAACGTTAAAAATTGGACCCTCCACATCAAGATCATTTTTAGATTAAAACTCACTTTTTAGTTTTATTTATATTTACTGATACCTCATATACATATTTTTATTTAAGTAAAGGTCTTTATTTTCCTATGTAAGGGTTGCTTATAAAAGAATGACGCCCAGACCAAATAGGAAAAAGATTCCTAATGAAGGGGACTTCCGAATATAAAAAAACACTCTCCAAATAGGCACATGCCTTTCATCAAAGACAAATCATATTTCTTTCAAGTTTGAGCATCGTTATCCCTATAAATAGGATCTCATATCCCTCATTTTCATTCATTATATTCTCTTATACTCATTGCTCCTTTTGTCTCTTTAAAACTCTCTCTATATTCTCTGACTTAGGCATCAGAGGGTTTTTGGGTTTGATCATTGTAAGATCCAACTTCAAATCTTACAGAGACTTAAGACATCCAACAAACTAGTTCAATGGTCAATATTGCTCAAAGAATTTGACATCAATTATGAACCTTGGTAGCAAATAAAAGCTCAAACCCTAATAAATTTTATGTGACAGCGGAAGATTTCTCTCCTTCTAAATGCCCAGAATGAAGGTTATATGTTGATGGAGCCTCATCAGATCTAGTGCCGGAATCATTCTTAAAGGGTAATACAAAGTCACTATTAGATATGCAATTCAAATAAAGTACAATGCCACTAATAACGCAGCCAAATATGAAGCATTCGTCACAGGATTGAAGTTAGCCACAAAAGTCAAAGTCGAGCATTTTAAGATATACTCCGACTCACAACTGGTGGTAAATCAAGTCAGGGGAATATACTAAATCAAAGACCCCAACATCACTAAATATGTTGAGAAAATCATACAGCTCCTAAAGAAGCTTCAATTAGATGGGGGACAATGGGAAATTATCCAAATCCCTAAAAGCGAAAACTCAGAAGTAGATTCACTAGCTAAATCAGTAACATAAGATAGTCAGACATTCAAAAAACTTGAGCTTACTAAGGAATTGATAAAGCTAAACATTGAGGAAGTAAAGATCATGGATATACAAAAAGTAGCAGAATGGATAAAATTGATCATTCAGTATCTCAAGCATAGGATACTTTCGCAAGATAAGTTAAAAGCTCAGAAGTTAAAAATAAAAGTTATGCACTACTCCATGCGCCACGGGGAACTTTAAAGAAGGTCTCTCTCGCATCCATGGTTTAAGTGTGTATCACTAGAAGAAGGAAATTACGTGTTTAGAGAAATTCATGAAGAAATTTATGGAGCCTATAAATCTCATCAATCATTTATTAGAAAATCATTGCTCCAAGGTTATTATTAGCCTACCATGTCCTAAGATGCTTAGAAATTAGCTCAAAAATGCCATAAATGTCAACAGTTTACTTACCTCAGCCATAAGCCTTATAATCCTCAGCATCCAATTGGGAGTCCTTAGCCTTTTACAATATGGAGAATGGACATCCTGGGCCCATTTCCTGTTTTAACCTCCCAAAAGAAGTTTTTTATCATGGTTATAGATCACTTCACCAAGTAGATAGAAATCAAAGCTATACCAACCATCATTGAGGCTCGAATCCAGCACTTTTTTTGAAAAAAAATCATCTACAAATTCATAATACCACACACCTTTATAACAGACAATGGGAAGTAGTTTGATAATGAGAAATTCAAAAAGTTCTATTCAGATCTTAGAATAAAGCTCTGGTTTACCTCAGTAGCTCATCCATAAATAAATATCTAGACGAAAGTCACCGATAGGATCATCATGCAAAAGCTAAAGAAAATATTAGGCGAAAAGAAAGGGAATTAGATTAACGAACCTTACAACATTGTCTAGGTCTATAAAACTACACTCAAAACTTCTATAGGGGAAACTCCTTTTAGATTAACTTACAGGATGAATATGATAATCCCAGTGAAGATTGGATCAACTAGCTACCGGGTAAACGAGACTCTAGATTATAAAGTCAACAACATTAATACTCAGATATGCCTAGACCTATTAGAAGAAAGGAGAGAGCAGATATCCATGATAGTAGAATCCCAAAGATAGAGGATCACAAAATATCATAACCGATACGTCCAGCCAAAACAGTTTAAGGTTAGAGATTGGATACTTAGAAGGGCTGACATTAGCAAAGGTAACTCTGGCACAAGCAATGACTAAATGGGCATACAAGATCAAGGATAAACAGGGAATAGAATTGCCTCGATATTGGAATTTGGACAGTCTTTGGAAATATTATCAATAAAATGTACTGTCAATTTTTGGGAATAAAGAACTTCATATATCTTCATAATATTAAATTACAGAGTATTGTATTACAAAAGAGAAAAAAAATAATTATAGACAAAGTAATTTATAATTCAGTATGAGGAAGCTCAGTAGTAGGAAAACTCATATTTTGAGACTCAGACATATAGGCTAGATCAAATCCAGTGAAGAAAGCACTAACAGACCTCTCCCCAATAGGCCTCGAATCCCTTAGTTGTTTAAAAGATGATTTTTCACTAGTAGACTTGTTTGATATTTAGGGATTCTTTAACTACTTGGAAAAAGCCTTGCTCTGAGCATCTTCTTTAGTAATAATCCTAGCTAGATCAATACGTGTTATTCTATCTAAGTTTGAAAAGTCCAGATTCGACTGTTGAGCGAGCAAAATCCTTCGACACTCAGACTTGTAAGCCTTGAGAAACCCCACGACCATATTCTAGTAACTTCTCTTATAATCGTCATGGGATTTCTTTACCTCAATAAGTATTTTCTCTGATGCTGTAATTCAGTAATCCTACCCCTTAATTTTTTATGTAAGTTGGGCTTGATTATGCTCCAGTTCTTTCAACATCTTCTGGCTCAGTCTCAACCTCAAATCTCACCTCAGCATGCTTGGTTTGGCAAATTTGTAGTGCTGCTTTTACCTTATCTAGTCTCTTCTAAAAATTAATAGTTATAGTGCTAACCTCTCTCTTTTTCAAGTTGTATTAGGTTTTGAGATAATAATAGTTGTCCTTTGCTAGTAACAAAGTGTGAGTCATCTGAAAGAAAAGATGAAATCATCACCAATACTGGTACAAATGAGCACAAATTAAATGAAGTGAAAAATAATTACCTCTAGTGAGTGTCCTATTATGGAGTTGTACAACTCCTCCTTATCTACATTCGTTCAGCATTGGATGTCTTCAGGGAGCCATAGAGAATCGATATACTGATCCCTTATTAGAGCATTTAGGATACTTAAAGGTTTCATCTTCTACAGAATCCAGGACCTCATGTCCGGACACCCGGATAACTTTGGGTGCTTGACGAAAACTTTCTCGCATAACTCCTCAGCATCTGAGTCCTAATTCAGGGATTGTTTCCTCTGAGTCTCAAATTTCTCTATTTGAGAAGTTTCAACCATAACCTTTCCTTTCTAACTAGGTTCAACTTCAGTTAGGACTTCTAAAGCACTCAGTTCAAAAGCAAGAGAAGTAATCTGTACGTCCTCTTGGGTCTCCATCTCATCATCTACAAGTTAAATCCCATCTGCAAATGTAAAAAAGTCAGTCATCTATAAATAAAGAAAAAATAATAAAAGTTAAAGTGATACCTTTCGAATCTTAGGATATACCATTGATATGTATATGATCGAGACAGACTCTCCAGAGATATCTCTGAGATAAATTCTTAGTAGATGTTGCATCAGCTATACCTTGGAGATAAAGCCTCATAACCATCTCTATATCCTTATCAGATAACCTTGAAGGTGCCTTGTAATAGTCATCTGACCATATCTATCGAATGTGGATGAAATTTAAGGGTTGTTTAATAATATAAAAAATCTATGCCTCCACTTCTTATGAAGATCTGGAAGCTTTAAAAAGAGGCTATGGTTCAATATAGCCAAAAGGGAGAACATCAGCTCTTCTTTTTCTTATTTAGACTATAAAGGTACTAAAGGACATCTAGATCTGGCTCTTTAACCTCCCTGTGCATCAACTCTATAAATCCAGTTAAGATCTGATAGCTATTAGGATGAATTTACGTAAGAGTTATGTTGTATATGATACCATTTTAATATATCCTCATCTACCCTAAAGATAAACAAATTTGAATTAACTTGCTCTCGTAGAGCCATGATCCTATAAAAAATGAATAAAGAATGAGAATAAGGAGATAAGAATAAACTTCACCTTGGAAGAAGAAAAAAAATCTTATAGAGAAAGCGAAGGAGACGCAGAGAACACTCGAGAAGAAACTTAGCAAGGAAAGAAGACTGCAGAAAAGTAAAAATGCAATAAGAAAAAGGGTTTGCTTTATTTAAAGAGTAGCGAAAGGTTCTAGAATGACCATTACTACCCTCATGGTCACTTTTGTCTCTCTAATAGCATTAAAGGTAATTCTAGGCAAAAGAAAAGCCCATTAATCAAGCAATTATCATTATGGCAGCTGAAATATCTCATCTTCTAACACACAAATAGATGTGACGGTTACACAATTCAAAATTCAAAGAAAAGTCAAAAGACATGGCGGTTGATAATCTCGCTCACCTCGCTGCTAGCTATCCTTTTTATCAGCACTCAGACCTCGATTTTAATGCACCAAGATTCTAAGTCTAATGAGTGAAGTTAGCACCCTTATGTCACTTTGATAGTACTGAGGTTTGGCACTTGGGCCGTGCTTCTAACACACCCAGATTCTAAGTTCAGCGACTAAAGCTGGCGCTTTTAGGTCACTTTGATAGTATTAAGGTTCAGCACTCATGTCATGCTTTTAATGCACTAGATTCTAAGTCTAATGACTGAAGCTGGCACTTATAGGTCACTTTGATAGTACTAAGGTTCAACACTCGGGTCATGCTTTTAATGCACCAAGATTCTAAG
This sequence comes from Mallotus nudiflorus, assembly GCA_947683625.1. NCBI lineage: Eukaryota > Viridiplantae > Streptophyta > Magnoliopsida > Malpighiales > Euphorbiaceae > Mallotus > Mallotus nudiflorus. The sequence continues at coordinate 96,008 of CANTUR010000942.1, forward strand.
TTCAATGACTGAAGTTGGCACCCTCATGTCATTTCAATAGTACTGAGGTTTGGCACTCGGACCACGCTTTTAATGCACCGAGACTATATGGCACTTGGGCTGCACTTTTAATGCACCAAGCATCAAAACTCCAGTGACAACTAGTTCCATCAGATTGTATCTATACTGGTTGGTTAATCCCTTAGGTTGTTTCCATAACACTGAGCATTTTTTCTTGTAGGTTTTGCACACTTAAGTCCACTTGGCACTTGGATGATATTTTGATATGGTGATTCCAAGACTCAGTATCGGACATCGTCTCTTCTTTTATGACTGAGGCTGGCGACCTCAGATCACCCTTCCATATCAAATGCAATTATGCAAGCAGTCTCTCTCTCTAGGCAGAGGAATGACTTCTTCATCACCTTACGTTAATCAGACCTAGATTCATCAGTCATATATATTTGAACATACTTTGGGGGGCTCTTGATACCACATATACATTTTCCTATTTAACTAAAGGTCATTATTTTCCTGTACAGGGGTTGCTTGCAGAAGGAGGATACCCAGACCAAATAGGAAAAAGATTCCCTATTAAGGGAACTTCTGAATAGAAAGAAACACTCTCTAAATAGACACAAAACTTTCATTAAAGAAGAATCATATTCCTCTCAGATTTGAACATCATTATTTTTATAAATATGACCTTCATTTTCATTCATTCTATTCTCTCATACTCATTACTCTCTTTATCTCTCTAAAACTCTCTTTTTATATTCTCTAACTTAGGTATTGAAAGATTTGTAGGGATTCTCTCCACCTTCCACTTTACCCTTCTTTGATCTCTTATAGGGTTCAAGCTCATAATTTTTTTTTTTTTTTATCTTTTGTAATTTATTTATTTTATTTTTATTCTATGAGTATTGAGGGGTCGCCATTGGAAATGTAAAAAAACTTTTGCAATTATATGTATTTAGGAATAATCATATTCCATCATATATGAGGCCTGGAAGCTCTCAATAATTCCTTTTTTTTTTAAATCCTTCCATATAATAGTTGCTATAATTTACATACATTATGCAAGATACATTGTGGATTGAATAAAAATTCATAACAGCTAGCTAGTTAGTCTTAATGGTTAAGAAAAACAATTTCCTATTTCTCGTAATAATTCAAGTTGATTTTTGAAGTCAAATGATTTGTGCCAAAAAGTAATAAAAATTTAGTAGTGCACATAGATACAATTTTATTGTAAATGAAAAAATAATCATATAATAATACAAAAAATAAATGTCAAATTTGAACTTTATTAAAAAATTTAATATTCCTAAACTATAGATCTACTTTAGCTTTCACACAAAGTAAAAAAATTATAGTTAATATAGTTAAGTGTTTAAAATTATAACAACAATTGAAGATAATGTATATAATTATATATATATAAACATTATATAGTATATGATATAAATATTAATAATAATATGTATGATAGAAAAAATTATTTAATTCTTATAATAAAAAATATTATAGGTAATTTTATTTATATAATTTCAAAAAATGAATTTATGTACTTTTATAAGTAAATATTAATGTTATTACTATTATTAATAATAGAATTAATGAGTTAGTAAATTTTTTTATTAATATAATTTTTATTTGTATGGTTAACATTTTTAATAATTAAAACTATAATATTAACTTTTATTAATATCTTAATCATTATCCAAATAATAATTTGTTAAGTAATAATAATTAGTTAAAGTTAAAAAGGTAAGAGTAAGATAGTAAATATAATTTTAAAAACATAAAATATTTATGAAAAGCTTCAAATTAGAGCCAATATGAACGGGTGTAGTTTAGATATCTAACAATTATTAGCTTTTTTGAAAGAAAAAAAAACATTAATCAAATAAGTTGAGAACTGAATAGCTATCAGTTACATTCTAACAGTTAAAATATACACTCTGCAATATAATTTTTTATACGATAATCTATTAATAACACAAAATATTTTATTTTACTAAATTAGTTTATTCTAATTCTCTAATATTTTTAAGCAATTTTTTTTGTTGTACAGTTGATTATTTAGATGGATCATGGATGGTGGTCTTATTTTATTTAGCTTTTCCATTCAATAAAAATATATTTAAAATTTTGTTTTCTCTTCATTATTTTATGAATTTTGTTGAATATTTCATATATATATATATATATATATATATATATATATATATATCCAAGTGTTTGACGACTATGGTGTCATGGGGTATAAATTTAAATCGAAGATAGGATTCGGGTGAAATTTGAGACATACTATACAATAATTAGATTTTATGGAGGGCTCAACTGTCATCCTCAAAAACTGAAAATGAACTTTTTAAATGCATTCAACCTTGCAATTTGTGTTATATATATATATCCAAGTGTTTGGCGACTATGGTGCCATGGGATATAAATTTAAATCGAAGATAGGACTCGAGTGAAATTTGAGACATACTATACAATAATTAGATTTTATGGAGGACTCAACTGTCATCCTCAAAAACTGAAAATGAACTTTTTAAATGCATCCAACCTTGCGATTTGTGTTTTATATTTTATGATTTTTAATTATTTAACTATTTCTTTATTAACATGCAAATTTATAATTTTTCTCTAAAATACTTTCCAATTTTATACTTAATACCGAATTTATTATCAGTCAATTTCCAGTAATAAAATGGCATTTACCATATAACATCACATTCATTTATATATTCAACATATAAACAAAGAAAATAAAATGTGCATGTAAAAAATGGAGGGAGGAAAAATAAGAACAACCTTTTCACACACAAGTAAATTAAATTAAAATGAAAAAACTAATTAAATACCATCATCATCCTGAAATTAGAACTTAAATGCCTCTAATTAAAAGTTCTGAATTATGTCCAAATATGATTAGACGATAATGTGTTAGAAATATGATTGATATGCGGGTGATTTTTAGCATTTTTATTATTTTAGATTTATTTTTTTACATACAAAAGAACAAACATAGATAGGCATACACAAGTAGGTCTCAAAAGCGATGCCTTCTAACTATATTCCACACATGTTTGATGATGAGTTTCTTATCCTATAATTTTTGGTATAGATTTTGATTATCATTAAGGGATAATTAAATCAACATATAAATAAATCTCTCCAGAAGATAATAACAAACAAACAACAAATTTTATAAACAAATCTAAAATTCAATATATTCCAAATCGTCTTCTCACTTAAGGATCCAAACGACAAAAGACTAATACATGTTGTGAGTGATAATAATTATGTACATCACCACCAAGTTTGAATGAGGCACAGGTAATAGAGCAACAACTACCGTCGAGTAATTTGAGATTGAATGTACAATATGTAAAAAAGTGTTGTAAAATCCAAAAAAAATAAAAAAAATAAAACACAAAATATTAGAATTAGTTTATGTATCTCCAATGGAGTCGTCATTATAGATAACGGAGTTAAGTGGGCTTCCAAATATTTGGCGACTAGAGAACTGTATATATTCGAGGTCCACTAAGGAGTTCAATTGCAGGCCTAGATCATAGATGAAGTTGCCATTTGAGTGAAATTTAAAATACAATATATAACATCTTGATCTCATAGAGAGCCTTAACAATCGTCCTCAAAATTAGGGTAAAAAATTAGATATAGGCTTTTTGAATGTCCACCTGACCTTTTGATCGGTCTTTATTTTTATTTCATATTTTATAATTTTTAATTATTTAATTGTTTCTTTATTAATATGTAAATTTACAATTTTCTTTTAAATATTTCTAATTTTACACTTAAGTCCAAATTTATTATTAATTAATTTTCAGTAATAAAGTGTCATTCACGACATAATGTCATAATCATTTATCTGTTCAACATGTAAACAAATAAAATAAAGTGCACATGTAAATAAATGGAGGAGGAGAAAGGATGCAACCTTTTCACATACAAGTAAATAAAATAAAATGAACAAATAAACTAACTAAACAACAACAAAAATGTTGCCATTTCGCTCATGATCCTGAAATTAAAACTTAAATTAGTCCTCCCAATAAATTAAAACAAATTATTAAATCCTTTCGCTCATGTCAATAAAAAAAAAATCAAAGCCTACAAGAAGAAGCAAATAATTAGTTCATAGGAGAAATATAATTAAGTGTGGAAAATATAAAATAAAACAAAACCAACTTAACCTTATGCATAAATCCTAAAAAACTAAATTAATGCTAGGATTAAAATTAACTAGTTGTATATCCACACGATACGTGGGCTACTTATTAATAAATTATTTATTTATATTTTAATATATTTTATTAGTGAAAAATTTAAATTAAAGGATATATATAAATAATAAAATTTGCTTAGAGAATTTATATAGATTGAAAAATAATAGAATAAATTTCTATTAATAATATAATAAATAGTATAGAGGTTTATTATCAGGTTTAATGATGTTACATCTAAATTTTTAGGAGTGGATACTAAAAAATAAGATTAGTTATAAATTTAATTTTTGTTAGTATAATTTTTTAGTTATAATAAGATTAGTTTTTAAAATTATCATATTAGTATTAGTACTGATTTAGTTGCAAAATAATACTAACTAATTATTATATTATTATACTTTTAAATTTTTTAAAAATAAAATTTTTAATGGTTTGAAAAAAATATTTGAGTGATTTAAGGTAAACAAATATGTAATATATATAAATATCTTTAGAATTTGTGTAGTATTGAGATATGTATAATAGTGTTTTAGTTACAAAATAATATTAAATAAATGTGGTAAATTTTTTATTTTTAATAAAAAAATTAGGATTTTTAATAATTTGACACCTTAGTTTTTAGAGTGAATACTCAAATATAAAAATAGATACATGTCAAATTTTGGCTTAATGACTTTAGAGCTCAAGATTTAATATATATATATATATATATTAAAAAGTTAATGAAGAAATTCAAATTTATTAATTTAAGGAAAACCTTAACTATTTTATTAACATTTTAAATCAACCCATTTTAAACTAAGGAAATAAAACTAATTCCACGAAAAGTAAACAAAATGAACTTCAAGAAACAAGAAAACATAAATTTAAAACAAATCTTTTTTAAAAAAAACAAATTAGACAAAAAAAACCAATAATGAATTCCATAAAATCAATTTCAACTACCAAATTAAATTTTAAATCACAAGCAGTAACTAGATACTGGACAAAAATAATTTCAGATAACACATCACATAATCTTTTAATATAATTATAATAAAAAAAAAACAAAAACATGTAACAAATCGTAATGGCTTCCCCAGAAGATGTATTTTCACCATGTAAAAGCAATGTCTTATTATTAAGGTGTCGCCCTAACGTACTAAGACGAATTGATTATGCCTTTATGCTTTAAAGCAACACCTTATTAGTAAGATATTGTGACACTAAAAAGGATGTAACTTCTTGATAATTTGTTTCTGAAACTTTTGAGTTTCAGATCCTACAATCAACGAACAACGGGTAAGGTGAAAGGTAGGAAGAGTTCCCACAAATACTCTGATGCCTAAGTCAGAGAACAGAAAGAGAGTTTGTATAGAGAGCAAGGAACAATTAGAATACAAGAGAATGAGTGATCTAGAATGAGAGGTATAAGGTCCTATTTATAGTGATGCTTGAACTTGAAAGGAGTAAGATTTCTCGTGGGATAAGAATCTCAATCCTAATAGGAGAGTATTCCCTCTTTGCTTAAGAATCCTCTTTGGGGTAGAGTCCTTTCTATGAACGGATTCTGCTACCTTCCTTGTCCGGGTAACCCTATTTAGAAAACAAAAACCCTTTAATTAAACATGAATATATATAAGCGGTATCAAGAGTCCCCCCCCCCTGGGTATATTCAGATATTTATGTCCGTCGTATCTAAGTAGAATAGAGCACTTATGGCTCCATTTAGGAAGTAGTTAGGTGTTGCACAGTGACATAGAAGGGTGAGTTGAGGTGTTCAGCCTCAGTCATAGGAAGAAAATAAAGCTCGGTATCGAGTCTTGAAAGCATCATGTTGTCAAGGCATCGTCTGGACCTTTAAAGTTCACTAAATTTATGAGATAAAGTGTAATAGATTAATCCATCAGTGTAAAAATGACATAACGAAACTAGTCATCACTAGATTTTTGATGCTCGGTATAAGGACGCAAGGCTTACATGCTCGGAACCTCAGTACTATAGAAGCGACCTGAGGGTGCCAGCTTCAGTAACTGGACTTAGATTCTCGAGGCTTAGATGCTCAGTGCAAGGACGTGAGGCTTACATGCTCGGAACCTCAGTACTATAGAAGCGACCTGAGGGTGTTAGCTTCAGTCACTGGACTTAAATGCTTGAGGCTTAGGTGCTTGGTGCAAGGACGCAAGGCTTACATGCTCGGAACCTTAATACTATAAAAGAGACCTGAGGGTGCCAACTTCAGTCACTAGACTTAGATTCTCAAGGCTTAGATG